>OX459037.1:13737013-13976494 GCA_949775005.1 Orthosia gothica | reverse complement strand
CCCTCCTAAACCCGGTTGTGCTAGCAGATAATACACTATGATGTTCGATAAACCACTCTATTCTTTTAGTCAGCATTAAGTGAAATATTTTACAAGGGCAGGATATTAATGAGATTGGTCTTAATTTGGAGTTACTCCCAATTTTGGGTATAGCAATTATTTTAATATTACGCCATTCATTTGGGATACATCCAGACATAAAAATGTTGTTATATATATGGAGTAAATATTTTTTTGCAACTTTAGGAAGGTTAAATATCATAGAATAAGTGATATTATCAGCTCCAGGAGCTGTATCTTTTTTTTTAATAGAAGCCTCCAATTCCTGTAAAGTAAATTCTGATTCTAATGACACATTATTTGAAATAAATAAGGGTTTAGGCGCAAGAGTTGAATCAGGGGCTAAACTATGCAAAAGCTCACTTTTTTTGTCAATAGAAACATAGTTACCACCTTGTCTATATCCTTTAATCCATTTCATCTTACGCCACATCTCCGATGAAGTTACAGTGCCATCAATCGAAGTGCAGAACTCTTGCCAACAATTTGTCTTGGCAGTAGGTTAGAATTGGGGGTTCTGAATCACGTCTATAGAATTGGGGGTTCTGGATCACCTGTTCTCGCTGCGCTCGAACCATGATCCAGAAACCCCAATTCTATAGACGTGATTCAGAACCCCCAATTCTATAGACGTGATCCAGAAACCCCAATTCTATAGACGTGATTCAGAACCCCCAATTCTATAGACGTGATTCAGAACCATAATTCTATTTCGATAAATAAGCAATGCTCGATTTATATTTTGCATCGCGTATTAAATATAAACTCTCTCCCCTTCACAGCATTTAAATAAAAACATTGTGGGAAATGTATAGCATGTTGCATCCAAGGATCGTCATATATCTCCCAATCTTCTATAACACCTCCGCATGAGAAACATGCTGCTTTATCATTTATACTGTTTCCACAATAAAAGAATCCAGAGTCAGCCATTTCCATCACTAATCTTTTCTTTGAGTCAGCCGTTGCCCAGTAATAATTAAATGAAAATTCACGCATTTTATAAGTATTATACATGTCATAACGAGGTTTGTAGTTATTTTGAGACATGTTCCGTTTTACAGGTAAACGGATAATGACACCGTCTAGCTACAGACAGCAGCTTTTAATGATTTGACGACCTTATCGTGATTGGGAGGGATAGGAAGCGTTTTACCGTAGTATAGAAATTAAAGACGAAAATGTAATTTTATTTTTTATTATCATTGCACCATTTATTTAAACACAATACATTTTTTAAAGCACATACAGAGTCATGATAAGTACAACTATACAAATCTTGAGAATTTTTATATTGATTGTACAGACTTAACAAACTAGGACAACCTTTGTCTTCTAAATTAAATATATTACTATTACTGTTTTCTAATATATTTTTTAACCACAATACTTTTTCAAAACCTTTAACATAGACACATTTATCTCTTAAAATGTCAACAATAGTATTCTGGTAATTGGAATATGATACAAATCCTTCACGCCAATATATCTTTCTGTTACGTTCAATCCAACTAACTTGCTTTCTTTCTGCTTTCGTCAAATAGTAAAATGGAAATGGTGGCTTAATTAAAAACCATTGAATTTTTTTATTATACAATATAGTGATTTCTTTTATTATAAATTCATCTGTTTCTGTTCGAAAGCCTTGAATATCTACAATAGCAATCATGATAACCTGCGTACAATGTTACTAAGAGGTTTGTATTCCAAAAGTCGATCGTTTATAATCAAACAATATGCAGTTGTTTTATCAGGTATTGGCGTTGAACATTCAATTTCTAACCGGACATCCACTGGACCTGATTTTAGACTATCGTTTTGCCTTGAACAGTCTAAGATAAAGAGGGGAGCTTTTTCTTTGAAGTCCTTTAGACCGAGCAACGGGTCTGCTGGACAGTTGTAATACGACTGACGAAATTTTACATACATTTCGTATAATATACTGTATTTGCTGTCAGAAAACTTTAAACCCAAAGGCTCATAAGGATAATATTGTGAATTTAAAAAGAGCGTAACGTTTGTCACCTCACAATGATCGAATAGTGAACTGTCTTTCGTTTTATTATTTTTTCTATTAGTTTGTAAGCAAAATATTACATATCTAGGCTTTTCTAATTGTGAAGCAGTCTTAACTGACCAAGAATGTTTTGTAGTTTTAGGTAGTAAAGGATATTCATATAAATCCCAATTTCTAAAAGCCATTTGAATGGATTTATCTCTTTCTAAATGCTTTAAAAGTGTTAATCGTTCTCGATCTGACACTTTTATGTGTGGCATCCTCCATTGAACTCTTTGCATATCTATTTGAAAATTGACAACATCATCAGTAAGAATAACGCTGTTTAAGTTAGAGTTACTTCTATTTAATATAAGCTCGTGTTTACAATTTATAACGATTTTATTGTAATCCTCTGCAAACCCTAAAATCTTATTTAACGGTAACACAATACTAAAATGACCATCATTTTCGAATCCGTTTAACTTCCAACCCCATAATGCAGCAACTTTATTTTCACCTTCATTTAATGAGATGTATGATTTTATAGTTGAAGTTATTCCAGAATTTTTTATTCGATCTATTTCAATACCATTCATTTCGTACCTGATGTCTTGAAACAAAGACATAATAGGGTTATTAGTGAACGTAACATTTTTCTTGATTGGATTCCCATCTTTACCGAACAGTTTTGCTTGGCCTTCGATGTAAATTGAACTGGCTGATGGTAGCACGTATATGTCTTGTTGATGTATGGGGATTCTGATTTCATCGTTTTCTCTAAAGCTGTTATTGTAGGGATTATATGAATGGATTTCATAACTTTCGATCGAACTATCGAAGTGTGGTAATTCGGTAATCTGTAGTATATTCATACTTTAAAACCTAGGGCTCTAAGAAAATCTTTATTTCCTTCAGTTAATTTCTTAACTTTTTTCTTACGTCTATGCTCCGTAGAGGCCGTAAAGGAATAAGACGTTTTATTTTCACAGGAGTGTTTTTATAATATACTATCATTTTGTTTTTCTTAAATGAAGACGTAGTTGAATATTAAGTTCTTCACCAAAGTTAATACAATAACCAAATTGATCAACAATCCTAATAGATATGGATGAAATTATATTTTTGTTCACTGGAAAGTAAATAACGTTTCGCGGTATTTCTACGTACTGATGACTTGGAGCAGTATCAAATATAAATTCATAAATAAAATGAGTTGGTAATCCGTTGCAGTACGAACCATGTACAAGATCACACTCGATTCTGATTACAGATAGACTGCTGTTATTGATGGGTACATTTGGTCTTGAATTTAACACTGAAAAGTATAACAAACCGCATTCGTATTGATTGGTTAAATGCAGAGATGGTTGAAAGTATGACACCAATTCAGATTTATTTCCAGAGATGGTAACCGTTGTAGACATGCTTGCATACTGAACTCGTTAAGAAGATCCTCATTATTTTATCCCTTGACTACTCCAAAAATTCTTTAAAAAATTTAAACAGAGATGGCCGCAATTGAAAGGATGATTGCGTTGTATATTATCATAATTGTAGTAAACTTGAGAACCTATGTATTTTATAAATTCTTTTGGAGGCTTAAGATTTCCATAACTGTCAAAGTACTCAATATATTCGTTATATTTTGCATAGGCTACCCAATGAGAGCCAGGATCTTTAGAACTATCTAAATTAATAACTCCACATTCTTTTTTAAACGGACTTTTAGGAAGCTCGTCTCTCATAAAGACTCCTCTAAAATAGGGAATACTATTTCCATACTTCAAAATGTCAAAGTTAGTTAAGGCTCGTTTGGGTAGCCGATATTTTAGTTTTTTTTATTCGATAAAAAAATTCCAAGACCGTTTTTATGTGATTTAAGGTGTAGTCCTTTCCCAATGCAGAGAGCTTCCATTTTTTCGTTGTGTCTTTTCGATTCGGTCAACAGCTTTCTAGCCATTTTGAATTCATTTATGGTTTTGGCAATACCAGCTGCACCGCCTGCTAATGCTCCCACCGCTGATAATCCAGCAAAAATAGGAATCAAAGGTAATACACCGCCAGTTTTTGGTATAGGAATAACTCGAGGAAGTTTAATGGATAAATCACTAGCTAATTCTCTGGCTGCGGCCATAGCATATTCTATTGCCACTTTTTTGCATTTAGGTTTTAATTTTTTTATGTGTCTTTTTGTTTTAGTTATAACATTTTTAAATTTATTTTTTAATCCTTTTCCAGATGTAACTTTTTGAGAGCACTTTTTGCTACTTTTTTTTAGGCCAGCACCACTTTTAATTTTTGCAGACATTGTCTTGCTTACTAAGTGTGCTGCGAGTTTTTCGCTTACACTCGCATCCGAGGCAGCCGCTCGCTCTTTCGCCATTTTTAACAAAACGAAATCAGCGTTGTGACGATCCTTTAAGTTTGATGATTTGTGATAGGCAATGTCGTGTTCTTTGCAATATTCGTCTAATTTATTAATACCTTTATCTCCGTGTGTAAGCCTTTTAATTAATTTCGTACCAGGACCACAATAATTGTATCCTGGTAAGTGTAATTCAAACGGTAAATTGTTTATAAGCCAATTGAGAAGACTACTCTCTCCAATACACATCATAAGACTAATGAATCTTGAATGAACACTTTAATAAATACTTATTCGATTCATTAATGTATTTGTTGTTAAGTTAGTAAAGTTAATTTTATTTATAATAAAATATTCGATTGATCAATCCAACTGTTTTCAGCAGATGACAAACCTAACCATTTTATTAAAACCCTGTTTCCTTTTCTTCTAAGAACTTTCTCAACTAGATAAACATGGGGATGTTTTGTCTTTTGCAGCTCTTGTAAGTAAAATGCCCCTAAAATAGGCTGACCTCTGATCGTATCTTCAATTAAGTAGGTGATAGGAATTGTATTTTGTATTTTTCGAATTTTAAATATTTCCATCGACCAGTTGGGGGTATATCCTTTTTCAAATGTTCCTTTGTACTTACTGATACGGACATAATCACCAACTTTATACTTGCTTCTTATTCTTTCGTTTTTTACCAGCCTTAAATACCTTTCTAATATACGTTTTTTATTAATGTTATCCACATTAGCAGGGATTTCCTGAATTGTCCGATGGTAAGTGTGATTATATTTATGAATAACATTATTAAGGGTATTGTCTATCCAATTATAGTTGCCTTTTAAACTAAATTCTTTATACAGTTTAGATTTCAATGTTCTGATAAATCGTTCAACTATTGAAGCCTTTTTTGTTGAGAAGGTTGAGTAGTGGTTGATATGATTAGATTTCATAAGCTTTTGAAATTTATTATTATAAAATTCTGTACCATTATCCGTTTGGAGATTTTTCGAAACACGCCCTGTAGCTAGCAACGTTTTGAAAGATTTGCATACATCATCTTTGGTTTTACTTTTCAGAGGGAAGGCCCAAGCATATTTCGAAAATGTATCAATAACGGTAAGAATAAATCTATAATTTTTATTTTCTTTTGAAATTGATTGCATATCCATTAAGTCTGCTTGCCACAGGTCATCTACATCTTTCATAATAACATGTCTTCGTGGAAAGTTCACCCTCACATTTTTATGTATTTCGTTTACTACGTCAGCTTTGCTCATTTTTAGAATTTAGTACATTTGTCTTGAATCCATCTATAATACTGAATGAAAAGCATATTATTATCACTATTTATTCTTTAATTATGTCAGCTTCTTTTAATTCTTCAATTATCGATAAAATTTCATTATCATGGTTTGTATTGCCAGCATCTCTTGAAGCAACTAATAGTTTCAATCTCTCAACCAATTCGTTAGGATCATCCCAATATACCAAGTCAGTGTTTTTTTTGTATTTTTTTAGCATGGGCAAGTTTCCTCCAAGTTTAGTGTGAACAAGTTTATTATCGTTTGACGATTCGGAAAAGAGTGGTTTAATTATTTCACGATATTTTATTCCTTTATCGCCTCGTATTTGTCCATTAGGATTAAAATCTCTCTTATGAGCATTTGTAAAATGCAGCATATCCTTATAGACAAGTTTATCTTTGCTCGAAATTAATTTTAAATCAGGTTTTCTTCGAAGTAAAAGTTCCTTCAGGCCAGGGGTTAAATTATAGGTTTTGTCATCGATTTTAATTAAAATGTCACTATCGTCATTTAAACTATCAATTTTAGAAAATGATACTGCTGAATTACCCATCAATAAAGTTTTGTTTACACTTCTTATTCCAAACGGTATATTTACACCATCATAAATATCATGGATATCGCGGCCCTCTAATGAAATTTCTAAATCATCTGGTAATTCCATTTTATTAGACTTTTTAGGGGATTGGGTAGAATTTAGTTTTGGATCGTAGCAATCCTCAAAACTTGTAAATGAGCTAGTATTGATGTCATCCAATTCATTGCCTTCAGAATTAGTGAGTGCTGTATTTTCTAAATGTTTTATTTTTCCATATATTTATTAGAATCAACTAGAGTTTTAAGCGGATCTGTGACAGGTTTTAGCATTTTATCGAGTGACAAGTTCATTGAGTTTTCCTGGTTCTTCATTTGTTTTATTTTATTCTTTATAGAGTTTACAGACTTAATTAATTCTATTTTAATATTTTTCTCCATGTTGTAACAACTGTATTCAGCTGAAGAACAAATAATACTAATTTTTCTTTTTGCGTGTTATTTACTTATATTTATACACAGTCAATCAAATTTTAAAAAAATATCGAAATTCTGTCTGTACCTTCCATTATTTAATGGTGATTCTTTGCTAATAAGAAGAA
Source organism: Orthosia gothica (assembly GCA_949775005.1). NCBI lineage: Eukaryota > Metazoa > Arthropoda > Insecta > Lepidoptera > Noctuidae > Orthosia > Orthosia gothica. Next base: position 13,969,636 of record OX459037.1, on the reverse strand, counting down.
ATTGATATGGATTACTCCAAACAGTTTTACAAATATCTTTGAACTGATTCCATGGTAGATCGGAGTTGACATGTTCTCCATAGATGTGCTTTAAGTTTACATCATCTTGTTTAAATATTATAAGAAAATTGGTGTTATCCCGTAACAACTGTTTCGGTATTTTTGAGTAGGTTTGCGATAAATAAAAGCAATCAATTTGTTTATGTCTACCCATAGAAAAATAATTACGAATATTTATTTGTTTTTCACAGGCAACATCATCAAATATAAATATAGAATTTGGCAAAGCTTCACCGGGAGATATGACTTCTTTATTGTCATTGAACTCCTTGAAATTAATCTGAGGCACTCTTCTTAATACTTCACTTAAGTAACGATATTTTGGCTGGAAAGTAGTTTTTGAGTAAAGATAAAGATTTTGAAATTTAAGACCATTTTCATGCAACAATAAACTGATCATAGCGTTTGTTTTGCCACAGTTCGAGGGTCCACATATTATGCAACGAATCGTATTAGGCAATAGAGCACTATGCCTTATCTGGCGAGCAGAGTCATTGAAATTGATATTATTCACGTTCAGGGATAGGGGTTGTTTGATTAACTTCATCTTGCCTAATATTTATTTTCATTACTTACTAACGTTTATATATGAATATGTGAGTGCAGTATTTAAACAACAGGTTTGGACTTGTATCGTTCTCAAACTGATGTTCTCGTCTTACATGAATGTATTTATGACTAATAACTGAAAGGAGAATATTCTAGATATGTAAAAGTAATTAAACACTACACTTCATTGCAGTAGCTGACTTGAAGTAGGACCATAGGCTGTTGTTCGCGATTTAAATATTGTTTTTATTCTAAAGGTAAGTGTTTGAATGATAACCAATCAAACAAAAAATTATAAATATAATATCTGTTTAAATTTTATTCATAGATAGTATATTTTTTTTCAGAATAATGTCTCAAGCAACTCCACCACCGGCATCCTACAGCCCTAGCATATTGGACAATGATAATGTTATTTCTGCAGAGCAGGAGCAACCTAGTTTTCATGAGGTAGTCTTTGGTTTAATATTTCATAGGAGTTGTTTTTCTTTTTTCTTACGCTACTGTTATTTTGTTCACATGCTAATTACGTTTCTTTTTTTTTTTGCAGTGGAACTCTGAGGTCCTCAATGGAAATCCAGTTATGAGCTCATTTTTTTACTCTCAGGGCAACTACGAACCATATTTTGAAGGCTTAAATCAGAACGCTAAAGTTGAAAAGTTGCTCACTGGAGATGACCAAGTCCAATCCTCTAAAAAGTCTTCAAAAAAGAGGAAATGCCCATTAGGATCAACAACATCATATATTGTTCGCCGAGGAGAAAGCGATAATCGAGGGCATTTAATTAAATTAGAAGTGCATAAACTTAAAGACTCTAAGAACGAAAATGATTATAGTGATAGTGACAATGCATGTGTAACTGTGCAATATGTGGCGCGTGAAACTTATGACGACGTGATGGAAGCAGCAGAGACCCTCATTAAAAAAATTGGGAAAAAATTGAGTGACCCTGAACAGTTTTAGACTATTTTTATATACCTTGTTAATAATAAATAGTTTGCACTATCAAAATATGTGTACTTTAGTTAATAAGATAGTAATTATTGTATTTAGTTACTTATTGTTTTATTACTGTTTTAAGATTATTTTTATTTTATATAGTCGACTGTGAATGATCTATATAATAATTATGATAAAAAAAATACATTTAAGTGTAAATTAAATAAATGTTATGACTATCAACTATTCTGGGTTTCATTTTTCTTTGTTTACTTAGTTAAATAGGAAGTGGGTATATCACATTCAAACACACTTATTTGATTACAAATGATTTATTTCATATTATATAATATTTCAATCAATACATTTTACTTTATTAATTTTTGATAGATACCTTAAATTTTTGCATTGTAATCTCATCGAACACTTAATTAAAATACAGTTTTATGATGCCCCCAAGGCAAAGTATTACAACCATCTTCCATTATTTGTCTTTTATCATCATCCCTACTAAGAACAAGCTTATTAATCTTCTGAGTAAAAATCTTATGATTTTTTGACTTTATAATACACATGTCATCTCTTATGCATTCATTGTACCGTAAAGCTCGTTTATATTTTTTAATATCGAGTTTTTTCACCGCTGATTTTTTAACACCTTTTGCTCTGATGATTGAAGAAGCTAACGAGTCTATACAATACAATTTCGCTCTTAAACCTACAAATTCAGATATAATATCACCACCCATTTCATCTTTAAAAAAACCTGGTATTTTACAATTTGCTTTATGTATATTAAATTGATTTCCAGTTTGAAAGTTGCTCGTATCAAAGTATTTTATATTCTGTTTCATATCCTCATAAAAATCTTCTGTATATATTAAATACAAAAGGCTGTCAGTGTCAGTATAACAAAGTTGAATATCATTTTCGTATAGACGTTTCATCACAGAGTAATGAAAACGATACAAATGACTCTTAGCCAATTCCAATATTGTAAAGCCAATATAAATTGGTCTATCAAGAACAATTTTCGTTTGTTTTAACTGGATTGCCACTAAAGTATCGGAAAATATAGATAAATCTTTGAAGTTTGGAGCACTTACATATTTTTCAGCTCCACAAAGTTTGTTAGTTTTATTATGAATATCTTTCCATACATTAACCAGTTTGACATCAACTTGTTTTCTTTTGTTTTCGATAGTTTTGCCAAATATTGAATTGTTTTGTTTTTTAAAAAAGTCTCTTTCAAAATCGGAAGAAGCTCTTTGTCTGAGAGTAGTATTCAACAAGATATACGGAGCCAAAAATGAACTTTGTTCAAACGCTAGTATTCTATATATTTTAAGTGAAAGAAGCCCGTTTTTTACACATTCTTTAAGATGAACATAGTGAATGATATATTTATGTTTATCATACAGGTTAGCAATTAATTTAACATTTTTACTACCTGGTGGAGCAAACTTTTCAGCGGCAAATGGTAAATCTGAATGAGCTTCGTGAATTTTATGAGGATAACATAAATCAACTTCTAAAATAAATCCTGTGTCACTATCATTTAAAATACACATTACATTAAAATTATTTATTTCATCTTCGTTTAAAAACCTAAAGTTTCGAGTAGGAAGCGGTTGCATCATGGCGTGGCCATATAAATTTACACAATCAAGATAAATTAAATAGCTGTCAGGTTCCTTATTGTTATAATTTGGCAGATATTTATTATTTGCCTTCGCATATCTTAAAGAACATTGAGCAAGTCCTCCCCTAATGCCTTGTTCTAACATTTGATACATATCAATATCTGAAATTAAGTCTAAATTAATTTGAGTATATAATAACATTGCATCCCAACTCAGCGAAGGAGATGATACATAATAGCAGGGATCAAGGTTATAATACTTTAAACTCATTGTTCTAAACTTTTCAAAAACATCACATAAAAGAAGGACATCGCATTTCAAATATAAGTCTGTGTACTCCCCTAAATTAGAAATATCAAATGTATTCCAGACATTTAAAGCATGATTATAATCTTCATCCGAAATAGATTGGGATGTGAGTTTATTATAAAATTTAGATGAATCTGGCAATTTAGTATCTTTATAACGATCCCATGAATCAATGTAATCATAGCAGTAAACACCCTTCTTGCATGCTAAATTAAATAAATAATCATCATTATAAAACTTTCGTAAATTTTTAAAATCATCTGTTTTCATCGTTTTTATTAAATTATCTAGACTTGAACTTAAAAAATTAAAAGAATCGATAAACTTTAACTGAGCTACATTTTTTTTGTCAATCGGGACGAATTTTGTAAAAGATATATATTTTTCTTTGTTTTTAGGAATAAGATTTATACGACCGCAAAGAGCTGAAAGTTCCTTTATAAACAAATGACAATCATAACCAGAAAGATTATGAAATATGACAGGTATAAATGGGCAAGAATTTGCATTTAAATTACATGCATTGTGGGCTGGTCCTCTATACATTCCTGTGAAATGATCATGATCAGCAACAACGAGGTCAGTATCAGAAAATGTTTTCCTACATAAATGACATTGTTTAGCGTTGTTTAAAGACATTTGCTGATCTTTACTAATAATTATGGGTTTTATCTCTGACATAAGTCTATGAAGTCTTATTACATCTTGACTAATAGATTCGACAAACTTTTTTGAGCAGTCTGGCCCCCTATAGGATCTAAATTCATTTAATTCAGGTTTAGACTGACAAAATATGTAATAACCATAACAACTTGCCACATGGATTTGTATATTTTCGACACATGTGGATTTATTTTTGTCTGAATATTCGTGTAATAGACTTTCAAAATCGCCATAAATAACAATTGGAACTCTTTGAGTCCTATTAAAATTTGAAAAACAAAGTTTAGAGTTTTCTTCGGGGAGTATAGTCTGCACTCTTGCGCAGCTATGATTTAATTGTTTTTCTGGTGAGTCAAAATACACAAAACATTCGTCACATAAATATATCTTAGACTTATGTTTTGTAAGTTGTCTGTGTACAAGCTTACCGAAATTTTTAATATAGCAAAAATGACTTTTACCATTATTATTGAAATAAAGTAAATTTACATGATAAAGTTTTCTTTTTAACGTTTTATATAACGGTCCTGTTACATCATAATTCTGCTCCAAACCATAGACGTTAATACTTATGTTTGGATTTAAATTTTCAAATAATTTTATATCGTCTATACTGGGGGGAAATGTCATATTAGAAATGTTTAACACTTTAGAATAGTGCGGATATGATGTAAATCTATTGAGGTTATTCTTTGCTGGATACAAATATGCCACAATGCTCCAAAGAAAACAGTGATTATCTTTATTGACTATGTTTAGACATGATTTCGTATTTTGAATTCGTTTAGGTAATTCTAAATAAGAACCTGCTCTCAAAGGACTGTATTTAACGAAATTAATTTCTAAATGACTTATCGATTCGATTGCCCACCCTGACTCACTTAGTTCGAACTCGGAACATTTATTTAAGATTTTTTCTGCAAATGCATGATATATGGATAATATATCTGTACTTTGAAGTATAATTACATATCTTGTGTTAAAAGATTTAAGACTGATTTCGTTATTTTTAGGTAAAGTGTAGGAAACAAAAAGTTCGAAATTGACTTTCAAAGAAACATGTTGTTTTAATAATTCTTTAATTAGATAGTAACATGTGTCTGAAGCTTCAGTTAAAAACTTTTCAGGTGTAATAGTAAAACTTTGAGGATTTATTTTGTAACCGACTATTTTGTTTTTAAAAGCACAAGCTATTATACGAACATTATCAAATTGAGTTTTTATGAGGTTATTAGATTTATGGATGTTAGTTTTTTTGTGAGAAGAATAATTGTGAACGTTAATGTTACAAGCTTGACAGAAAACCATTTTGAATAATTTTAGAAAATCTTTATTTCTTAGTTAAATTTGATTTATGAATATTGCATTATTTCAATTTTAGGTTTTTATTTTATTTTATCTACTAAGTAGATTCTGTAAGAGAACAATGCAAAAATATAAGTTACATGGTTGGTAGGTATTTAATCAAATTAAAAAATATTTTTTTAATCTATTTACTCATATCAATTATAATTTTGTATATTAGATAATAATTAAATTATGAATATTGTATTATTTTCAATTTTAGATTTTTATTTAGATTTTTATTTAAACTTTTATTTAGATTTTCTTTTAGATTTTTATTTAGATTTTTGTCTTATCTACTAAGTAGATTCTGTAAGAGAACAATTTAAAAATATAAGTTACATGGTTGGTAGATATTTTTAATCAAATTAAAATATATTTTTATAATCTAGGTACTCATATCAATTATAATTATGTATATTAGTTATATTATGAATATTGTATTATTTTCAATTTTAGATTTTTATTTAGATTTTTATTTAGATTTTCATTTAGATTTTTATTTAGATTTTTGTCTTATCTACTTAGTAGATTCTGTAAGAGAACAATGCAAAAATATAAGTTAGTTATGGATACCTATCCAAATTAAAAATATTTTAAAACATGGGTGCTAATATCGATTATGTCCAATATTATAAAGGATTAAACCAAGTTTAATACTGAAAATTAAGTAAAGTTATGCAATTTAATAAAGTTAAGTAATGTGTTAAACTTAACTAAAATCTTACTTTAAATAGAAATAAAAAGAAAAAAATTACTTATAATTTTGGGGGTACAGAATTGGTTGGATAGAGGAGTAATCCTCTTTAACTGCTGCAACCAATTGAGTAACCGCCTTCCAAGTTGGGCTATCGTCATTCACTGCTGTTTTTAAACACACCAGTGAATGTTTCCAGCGATCGGTTGTTATGGCCTCCAACTCCTGACAATTCGATATTCGAAGCTCAATATAATATTCGCCTCGCCTTGCGGGGTTGCTTTGCATAGTATATCCAGAACCAACTCGACGCGTTAGGTAGCTCTTCAGTATCGAGGCACGAATTGATTCACGTTGCTCTTCATCCTGGAAAAAACAAAAAACAAATTAGGTTTATTCGTTATCATTATATTCTGATGATTCACAATGATCTTCAGCCTCTGCTATTATTAAGGTACCATCACAATAATATCATAGGACATATGTATTCTTCTTCATGTATTTATTTAAATCAATCCCTTCACACAATCACGAGTTAACGTTTGCTAAGTAAACGTTAACATCACGCCTGTATTTTTCGACCGCTCCACCTACTATAAAATTATTCAAAATTGACACAATTATCTACACTTGGTCAGACCTGAGAATTGAATATAGGACCTTATAATAATCAGTAAGCTTAACACCAATAAATATGAGTCTATAGGCCATTAAATATTTATTCCGTGCAGGCATCGAACCCACAACACCCAGCGCAGCTGACAATCGTTCAGCCCCTGCGCCTATCGATCCGTCTAAATATAATTAATAATTGACAATTTTATCTCAACTTACCTCGGAATCAGGGTAGATGCTAAGTTTTCGTTTCTTTTTAGCCGATGTAGACGCAAATGCAGATGCGGTTGAAAGGTCGGCCTCTGACTCAGACCCGCTACCGATCGGCTGTTCTTGGAGTAGCTTTTTATTTTTTCTTTTTGGCTTCGAGGGTTTAGGTGTTAAAGGCTTACTTGGCTTCTTCTTTTGTGATACAGGAATCACTTCAGTGTCAGAGTCAAATGGATTGGAAAACCTGAAAACAAAACAAGATTATAACATTTTATAAAGCAGGTCTACTTGCAAACATTCATACGTTTAGTTACAACTTTTATCACATAGATCATTCATGAAACTATACATTAGGTTCCTGGCACGCCTAGCTATTTGCCTTCAAGGAAATCTAACTTATAAACTCGCTCTCAACAGTGACCTCTGAACCTGCAATACCTTCGATAAAATTGATCATAGTATAAGACCTAAAATAAAATATATTAAAAAAACACCCAGTCATACCCCATATACTCCACACATAACTGCACTGCCCTGCCCTTATACTGTTAACTAAATTAATAGATTTAAAATGATACGTACATACTTGCTGCTTTATTTGTTAAACGCACTAATTAAACAATGTTAAGTTATACGAAGATCACTGCACGATGCACTGATTGATTGAACAATATTCTGTGAGATAATTGTCAGATGACGCTGCTTTTATATCCATAAATTGTAAAACGGTATACACACTTAAATAATCTTTGTTAGATATAATATATTTAAAATTAGGTGTCAATATTGTCATTTCATTATAATCCCTATGCGCATTGTACATAAGATTTATAATTATTTATTTCTTACTCATCATTCATACTCAATTGTATAGTTGCCCTAACTTACCATTTTAGGAGGATATATTAAACGGCGCCGCGCTGTCGCTGAAAACTGAGACGAAATTTTTATAAGGTAATCGTATGTACTTGTATTCAAATGGATTTAACCATCATGAAATTCTACAACTATTCTACTATTATCGAAACAGTGTTAATGATAAAGCAGCATGTTTTTTCATGTGGAGATGTTTTAGAAGATTGAGAGATTTACTTTGATCTATGGTTCACGATAAACACGGTGAAGGGATTATAGATATATAACAAAAAAAAATTGAAAATCTTACCTTATTAGAATGTATATGTATACGATGACATATTGCATTAAAAAAATAACCAAATTATGTGTATATATTATAGAGGCACCATGCATCACCACAATTTAACTCTGAACTTTACAGTGCAGCGGTTCAATTTTAAATCTAATTCTTAAATAAATAATTAAAATTATTTTTATTACCTATAATGTTTCACTCAGCGAAATCTGATTTAGTTGGCATTCGTAAAATGATTTTCAAGAATGCTAGGGGTGAGATAATATATATTCAAGATATGCACCCTAGAAAAAAGACATCGAGCACAGGTGAAATAAAACACCAGGATAATGATATAACCCAAACAGAAGATTTAGTTTACCAGAAGTTGGAAGATTCTGTGAAATCTAATTTGAGCAATATTCACTACCTAAAACTCAAAAGCGGACCTGGTGAGGATCTTCGCCCATTCGTAAGAGTTAGCAACAATCAGGCTAATCATGAAAAATCTATTCTAAGTTCATCAAATACTAGAAGGAGTAGTATATCGACAGCAACAGATGATTTAGTTCATCAGGAGAGTGATTCAGCCCATGAGTTAGTTTTGCCTGCTTTAGAAGATATTGATTGCTATCAGATACTGCCAGGAAACGAAATATGTTTCATATAAATTGGGCCACCATCACCGTTTCAGTTCTACTATACAGTTCTGAATGTTATTCCTAGTATTACCTGTCTAACTTTTATTGCTATGTAATCTAGTCCTAAGTTAATGAATAAATTTATTTTATTTCTATTTTATTTTTATTTTTTCAAAAGTAAACCCTAGTCCAACATCGGCTGAGATGAGGATTGAAAAAATAATGTAGGTGTTCTGAATCATGGCTTTTAGAATTGGAGGTTCTGAATCATGGTTCGAGCGCAGCGAGAACAGGTGATTCAGAACCCCCAATTCTAACCTACTGACATTTACCTTCTTGTTTTTGCTTCAAAATATCAAACCTTTCTCAGGTTACTAAAATAAATTCCCTTTACCGAAAGACGTTACCGTCGACTTCCATACTGCGACATTTCTATGTCCCTATCACCGACATCGCAGGACTATCTCCTTGGCACTTTGATTGTTGTTGAGAACTAACTCACCAAAGTTATTTGAAATGAGTATCTCAACATAACCGGTGGAGGAATCAAAGATGAAAGGTCGGCCGCGCTCTAGAGGGATACATTGAGACGTTTCCAATTTGTAATAAACTTGATCGTAACAAATCTGAAATATTAGAAGGCGTTGTAAATTGGATCACGTTTTACGTCTTAGACGGAAAAGTCTTCAGGGTTTTTTTTTTGCCATTTTAAAACGGTGTGTGTAAACTCTGACGACCGAATTTAGCAAACGTTTTCTTGCAAAAGGAAGTGTATCCGTAAAAGCTTTAGAATAATTTAAGCACTCACCGTCCCGGCTGTAACTATCGACATTTGGGCGAAGTACCTCGGAACCCAAACAAATTCTAGTGCGACGTCTTATTGAGGACGGAAACGACGATCGCTATCGACTTATTATACAAATGGCCGATTTCTGAGCAACAGTAACAATATCTTACCATGAAAAATTACGACTCAATAGTGTTGCGGTCTCTCTTGGCTCCGTTTTGCAATAAAATCGGTGCCTCATAGACCATTCCCTATATTTGTGATTCGCAACGTGAACTCACACTGATCTTTTACACACGAACCAATTTTGTCTAACACAGTTTTGGGGGAAGAATGATGTATTGTGAGAATATTTTGTTCGGGACAAGCGCCAATATCAGAGATTGTACAATAAGAATATACGTTTAATATTCGACCTCAGATATTGGTGTGAGTTAACCAAAGTAACAGTCATCGTTGGAATGTCTCTTTTCATATGTTTCATACGCGGAGGTCTATGTCCGAGAGTTCGTCGACCTCAGTATTTAACTATGTAATATTAATAAAAGGTTTAACGTTGTGTCACTGACAGCAAAAATATATCAATATGGAGAGCACATAGTGAACACGTCTGACTTGTTAAGGAAAATTCTTTCTCAGAATTTAATTAATTGGATATAATATCCCAGCACAAGTTTTTGAATCTCAAATAAGGATAACGGTTATTATAGTGCTTTTAGAACGCTGCTCTGTGGGCAATATAATCTTAACATAATTAGGGGTGGTCTTCGAATCGGTTCCATGGATTTAGTTGTGTCGTTACCACACAAACTATCCAAAGTATGAGCAAAACAAGTGGGTGAAAGAATAATAATATCATGAAACTGTTCGCAGTACCTGGCAATCGCTTCGTGAAAACCATAAAGTAAAATGATTACTTTAAAATAAACACATTTCTTGCCGTTAAAATTCCATAAACTGAAAAAAACCTACACAGAATTGAAAATTAATATTCATAAAACCTTTTACAATATCAATAGGCTCTCCCGGAAAAAGGTGGAAACTTCACCTGTAACCAAACCCTTTCAATCAACCGAGAGTCTGTCGAAACAGTTTTTAAAGTAATCTATTGAGAGCTTCCACTTATCAATTAATAGCTGCGGAAAGCGATGACTGAGCACAGCTTAATCTCTTTCTGCCGTCTCACTGGCCAGCTATTAGCCTAATGGACCGGTGAACCTCGGGGACGACGTAACGAATCCAATATAGTTCTGCTGAGTATTAAAACAAAAACAATCCGATTAGCTTTTTATTCCAGCTTTGAAAACACGGCCATTGGTTAATTCAACCTTTTTACGGACAAACGAATCGAGTGACCAGCCTATTGATTCGTTTACATTAGTCGATAACTCGTTTATAGGAAAACGGAATCTTGGAAAACACGGTTTTGGCACACGGTCGTTTCGAAATTCGGGAGACGTGTGTATTTTAACCGGATTACAATTCCAGCTTCGGTTTTGGTTAACAGATATGTAAATATTTTGGAGATAGATAGATATCGTTACATACGTTACCGTACTACCTACGTTTATCTGTTGTAACGTTACGTATTGCTTAGTCGAGCTATACGTAAGCCACGTTAATAATAAAGGTAAAAAATGCGGGCTTCATACGACGTGCCAATGTAAGAAATCTGTCAGTTAGGCAGTCAGCAGGATGGGCAGGAACTCTACAAAGTAGTGAAGGGGCAACCGCAGACCAGGGCGGCGTGGCACGGTGTGATGTGATGGTTTGTGGCACGCTACCGTGGCATGTTGGCCCTCGTAATCAGCGAGCGCACCCAGTGCGTGCTACTGGAGGGCGCGCGTGGCCTCAGCGCGCGTAACCCCGCGCCGCTGGGGTCTTGTCTGCCGCAGTTCACACTCCTCGTGCCAGACTGGCACATCTTATGATTATAGCAGTAAAAGTTCACTTGGGTGTAAAATTGTTATTTATTTTAAGGCTTCAGGGATTTATAACCCTCATTCACAAACAGTATTTATCACAATTTTATTAGTACTTTTAGTCAACCGACTTTCAGCGTTCAGTCCAGATTCAAAAGCTCAAACGCTGACGGCCGTTTTTTCTCCCGTTTTTTCTTTTCTAAATTTCAAATTTGAATCTCAATTATGAAACAAGACCAGAACGAATGAAAAACGGCTTTACAGAGGCGGGGCAGTCTGCGCTGCCCTTACAATAATGTACACCTAGCTTAAGGGAAAGTCTAGATAGTCCATGGTAGCTATGTTATGTCTATGGCTTAAGAAAATAAAATAGACAGACGGACGTCATATCAGATGAAAATGTCACAGTATAAAATAATCCCAATTTTACAAATAAGCAATATAAATTAATTTAAAGAATACAAATCAATCGGAGGTAACTAAAATATGCTTTTCAGATAGTAACAATACAAAGAAAACATAAAAATGAGTTTTTTGAATTGATACAATATCAAAAGATATGAAAGTGAGGTTTGTATAGTGTGCTATAGAACGTAAGTAGACCAAACGATGTGGAATGAACACCACACTGTACAGCATTATAAAAAGCGAAAAATTTAATTGAACAATTTTGCTTCAAAAAATTATATCTTCTTAAATGACGATTATGTTAAGTGTTACCCAATATACAAGCTAGGGTTTGAAAAAATATTTTCTTTTGTGCATACAATATAGTTACCAGTATTACAACTCATAACATAAGAAAGGAACAATGTACTTCAAAACTGTTCTGAAGTACATCCAACTGTAAAACTGCCATTGTGCAATTTTTTCACCCGTGTGTTGAAATAATATAAAATTATTGAGTTCTTGCTGCTAGCTGTAAAAGTTTCAGCTTTGAAACTGCACAAGTTTGAGAGGGGAAAAGAGTCACTGAATTAATCGTAAAACAGCAAAACGAAATAAGATATAAATATAGTTTTTGTGAAATAAAAATTGATACTCTTAAAAAAGTGGAATATTATTAAGGTGTTTATGGTCAAAACATAATAATAAATTATGACATTTTGTTTATTTTTGTCGATTTAGAAATACTTCTAGAACTTTATTATTATTTTTTTCTTTCTTTTTTTACTTTTTGTTCTTATGATATGGGTATTGGATTAGGAATTAGGATATTGAAATAGATGAGTGAATTAATGACTGAAATACTCAGTCAACCTTTATTTTGGCTCCTACTGTAAAATTAACGTGCTTCAAGATTTTAACAAGGTTTGTTCTAGTTTTTTTCAGCAAACTGTACGCTCCTAAACTGCTAATTCACACAATTGGAGCTCTATAGCTCACAGTTATACAGGTCAAAATATCAATCCACCACATTTGACTCGATTCGACATTGACAGAGATCGAGAATGCTTGGAATGTCCATCACTGACTTAGTACCTTTGATGTAATGGATTCACTAGAACTGTTCACTGCGAGAGGTCGATTGGCAGTCAATGCCTAGTTCAGCGCTGGTATTGTTTAACGTGTGAAGTCTAATACCTTGTCGGTTACAGAGAATGATGCATCATCTATGGAATACTCGTTGCCACGGAGTGACGAAGAAAAGGAGTGATGTGCAGATAAAAGGCGCTGTTAATCGCATTCCGAAGTTCTGGCATGGCAACCATGTACCGGCAGACACTGCGATTAAAACATATTTTTTCAAAGTTATTAAAAAGAAGATATATGCGCTTCCAAGGGCGCTGCATAATTACGGACGCTGTCATATTTGCTGGCAGAACGGATAAGATTACCGATGCCAAAAAAGAGCGACTGTAGACAGACTGACAGAAAACTTAATGCGTTAGCATTAAGTTTTTTCTGTACAGTCGCTCTTTCAATTAGAAGCATGTGTCTTGATTTTCAATTACTTGTCTATAGGAAACATGAAGGCAATTTGATTAACTGATGATAAAAATTAAAATTTGTTATTAAACGTCGAAATATTTCGTAGTAAGTGTAAAACGTAGATTATCTTCGTTATGGACCAGGATTAATCTCTACTGCATTCAGGAGTCTAGGTCTTAAATCATCGTTACCCTAAAAGCCTTAATTTTGGTAGAGATTCAATAAGCGCCCGTGACATAAAACAGTACCTTATCGCCTTGGAGAATAATCTACGTTTATTCCAGCTAGTATTTTACGTTTCATGTGCTGTAAACGTATGGGTATTCCATTCACTCCTTCTTCCGTGCCCCAAACGAAACAACAGCAGTGATTCCAGACAGGTCGTCCATACATCATCTCACTTCAACGGATCAATGATTGATGATCGCTCACAAATCGCCGCGTCATTGTTATCATTGAACGTCTACTCGTGGTGTTTACATTTCAGCTTCATTTAACATTTAGTTTGGAAACTTTGGTACATATTTGTTCTTGGTTTTGAGATGAGTTGTTACGCTTGTGTGAATCTGTGGATTTTATTGATACGAGTTTTTGGCAACGATTTTGGACGGTCTTCCAAATATTTTTTACCAGGCTAAAAAATCTAAAGTAATTGGAATTTACCCTCCACATAAAGAAAAACTCACAAAATTCAAAATTTTTCTGTTTATTAAGTCATATATATCTAATTATCATGATTATTAATAATTAGATATAAATGAATAGTGTAGAATAGTATAGTTATTAACTACCTGAGGTCTTGGAACGTCATAGGCAGCAAAATACTTTCGTCATAGACAGCGAGCTATGGCGGAGGCAACGAGCTACGGCGTAGGCGACGAACTACGGCGTAGGCGGCGTGCTAAGATTTCTGTCCAATATCTACCATGTAGGTGATGAAAGTTTTAAATCTGTGAAATTGAGACAAAAAGTTATGGCAAGGACATTTGCCCTACCTTAATATTATGAAGTAGAACATACCATTTATCTTTTACTGTACTAATCAATCCTACTCGTTTTTCCAACAGCCAACTTGAATAGGAAAAACATGCGATGAATAAAATTTACGAAAGTACAAAATTGACACATTTGTCTGCGTCACGTGCATAGCTCGGTTCAGTGAAGCATCGTTATCTCCCTTCGTTAGGCGAAAGTCGTGTCCACGCATAATTATTACAAAAACACATGCAACGCAACATTAGTCTGATGTTCTTTTTTAAATGAGTTTAAATATGGCAGCCTCTTTTAAAATTCGAACAAGTGTTTATTTTTAATTCCATTGAGAATGACGCGCAGCTGTGGTCACGGCCTGCTTCATTGATTACCGCAAGTTTCCTCAAAAGTGAACTGTAATGGTCTTTGGTCTTTGTGCAGCGTTGGTAGGCCTCCCACAAAGTGCGTCGATGACCTGGTAAAGGTCGCGGATTTCCGCTGCACGCAGCCGCCAGCAGCATCTTCAAGCCCAGGATCTGCAGAAATTAACCATTTTTAAATAAAAACATCAGCCTGACTACCACACCCGATTACCAAAAACAACATGAGCCATATCTATTGTGTTTCCGCACCTTTATTCTATCACCAGGCAATGAAACACGCTCCAATAAAAAATCCATCGTTCCCACAAAATATAGCAACATGTTACTAATATTCGTTTTAATCTCATAAGGATGGCCGCTCGAGAAAGCCCGCCCTGGCCACATATGGGCTTTACGCCAGCCGACCAACCCACCTGGCGTATTAACCGGCCAGTTTACGATTATTACGTTGCATTAACAACTCTTAGGGGCAGCCGGCCGACTATCCATGGCCGGTTCATAGCAATCATGAGGGCTTGATCAACGGTTTCCAAATTTGTTTTGTTGCTTTTTTGGATTTCGAATCGAGAGTCAAACGTTGGCTTAAGTTGAGCAAGGCTTTTAGGGGATTAATGTATTCGGTGTAGGCATTTGGCGATCAATTACTCTTTTTAATCTCTTTGTAGTTTTGTTAAACTCTTATCGTTGTTTTTTAAAATCAAAGTGTTATTTATGTAAATGACTAAAATTATAGATTAACATTTAACAGCACCTGTTTCACATTTTTATTAAGTAACTATTGCATAAAAAGATCATAACTATTAAAGAGATCATCTCCGGAAATATTTTCACTGAAATAAGTTGAAAAATAATCCAAAATTAGGGAGCTGGGTCTAAATTACGTGTTTATTAAAATACCTATCAACTTTTTCTTACACCAATTCTAATCCTATGACTCAGTTTGAGCACCACAGGCGTTCAATAGGCCGCTTCGATTCAAAGTAGTTATTGCAAGCTATGAAATGTGCCTCGACTGTACCACGAGAGTGTTGGTACTTTATTAAGTTACTAGCTTCCGCCCGCGGCTTCACCCGCGTAAAAGGTGTTTTATAATCCCAAGGGAATACAAACTATCCTATGTCTTTCCCAGGATCTCAAACTATGTCCATGCCCAATTTCGTCTAAATCGGTTCAGTATATCCACATAAATCGTCTTTTGGGTGTAGTTTCAAAAAAATTATAGTGATAACATTAATTGTTTATCAAGGTTGGTATTTATGTCAAGTTTCAAATTTTGTTAACCTAAGAAATAAGAGTCTTCAAAAACGCTAACACACCCCAAATCGGCTTTTGGGAGTTGTTTCAAAAGACAAATAATGATAAACTTTATTGTTTATTTAGGTTGGTATTTAAGTCAAGTTTCAAGTTTATTAACCCAAGAAATAGGTATCTTCAAAAACACTTTAACATCGCCTTAATCATCTTTTGAGGGTAGTTCAAAAAAAAAAAACTGCCTTCAATATTCATTATAGTAAGTATTTGTGCCAAGTTTCAGGTTTACTGACCCAAGAAATCAAAACTTATAATAGCAACCTTTATCATTTACTTGGATTATTATTTTTGCCAAGTTTCAAGAATTTTGGAATTAGAGTTTTCATCCAAACTTTCAAACCCCTTTTTACCCCCTCAGGGGTAAAATTCCCAAAAATCCTTTCTTAGTACTCACTAACGTCATATAAGGAACCTTGTTGCTAAATTTCATACTTCTAGGTTTAGTGGTTTTGACTGTGCGTTGATCAATCAGTCAGTGAGTCAGCCATTTTCGTCTTTATATATTAATTAATAGCTGACCCCCGCGGCTTCGCTCACATCACCTACCTACCTACCCAGCCAGCTAGCTTACCTACCTACCAATCTATTCACCTGCCCTACCGATCAACCTACCTACCCTACTCTATCAACCTAATCACCTGCCCTACAGATCAACCTATCTACCCTACCCTATCCTACATACCTACCTACCCTATCCTAAATACACTATTTAATCTACCCTACATACATACCCAACTACCCCGCCTACCAATTTGTTAAACTATTTATTTGAACAAGAATGAATACTACAATTTGAATGTAACCAACTTTTATTTTTACGCGCGCGGCGGCGATCTATTTAAATTTTAGAACACAAAAGCTGCTATTGTGACTTAACTATGATAGTGAGATATATTCTCTCATAGTCTTTTTTGTAGTAAATAATGGGTACTTTAATCATATCATACATATTTTTTATGTATCATCAATAGTTTTCTCAGCGCACGCCAAATAATGAATTTTACAGGCAAAATATTGCTTCTTTGGGTTACATTATTAGTAGTACGTCCAGGATAAATGTCATTCTACCACCAAGCACCGTAACTTGTGTGGTCCAGTATGTGTGGTTTATCATAGAAAACGCGGCTGATCAGAAATTTGAAGTGAATTGCGAATTGAAAAAGGAGGGTAAAGGGAATCAAACTCTCGATCATTTATTTGCTTAACAGATGAATCTCATTCTTTGTATCTAAAAAGTGTATCCGAAGTCCTTTTGAAGGCAACTTCATCCACTTCCACTCGACTCAGTCAACATGACTACGAAATTCGAGCCAAGGACGTTAAAGTTACTAAATTTAAAAAAAAACTACTTCCTTCTTCTCGAATTGGCGGAAAAAATATATACAATATTTTGAGCCCAGTTGGTCGCTACACCGAAGGCAGCGTCAGTGGTGAGGTCATCCAAAGTGCACAGGGACATGCCAGCACTTGTGCCATATTCTGTAAAGGGGCACCGCACTCACTCTGGGTATCAGACGGGTCTATATAACCCCATTTGGCCAAATTGTGTTTGCAGCGGCCTACTTGTGTACGCAAGTAATTGAGTGCTCTCCATATAGGGCACTGCAGTTCACTGCCAGGTGGCAGGTTTTACTGGAGTTTCAAGAAGTCAGGTGGTGTGTGAAATTCTTCGCACAGCTTGCTGCTCACTGTTAATGGCAGGTCTTAAATGTCCTGTGTGTATCAAATGAAACTCTGTGAATCTTAAGTCTACCCGGGGTTATAGTGTGAACATAGAGAGGATGTCGGGAATCGTATCCTTTTTTTTTTCCTCAAGCGCTTGCCACATCCCTTCGTACTATTGGTGGTCCAATACCAGCCAACGGGTAGAGCTTGTTGAGCGGAGTGGAATAACGAAGTATAACTATCAATGAGGGCTGAATTAAGATTGAGTTGGGTGGAGGAAATAACTGAGAATATGAGTGCCGAACCAGCTGAAACCTTCAGCCAGCTCTCCTTTACAGACCAGATAAAAATTAATAACACTGAATAATTTTCTTTTTCCAATACTTTCAAAACAAAGTTTCACAGAATTTCAACAGAAAGGATTCAACTAATTGGAACACAGGAACTTTACCTACCCAAGAGTTTTATAACTATAGAACTTTTCTTTTTAAGATAATACAATCTACAAAAGGTAAAACCTTTACATTATTTTTACTAAAGGCTCGCGTTTGACCACTATCTTACCTGTTTTCCATGAAGTAGCCTATTTACTCAGGAAATATTAAAATATAAAAATATTAAAATATAACCAGACGGGTAGGTAAGATTACAAAATTTCACATTTCTCCCCAACAACCTAACATAATTTCTTGGAAGATGAGTAGTTAGTTAGTTCAAAAGGCATAAGCATCTTCTCGTGTAGGCCACAATGCCCCATCCTACTTATGTAATCCCTTAGTAGCGTGATAGCGTCTTGTGACGCTCACGGCAACTGACGGCATTGTGTAGCTATTGTACTAGATGTACATAAATAATGATATTTTGCCTGGCTTTGTTCGTTACTCTTTAGCTATATTGGATTCTTCTTATTAGGTAGATACTAATAGGTAAATAACTAAGGCTAAAAATCAACTGACAAGTGACTTACTTGATACACACTTGGTGATTCGCGAAGAAGCCAAGCGCGCAATTTGGTCGGTTTTAAATATTCTGGAACATTCGTTTTACTTTTATTGATTATCGACAGATGTTTTGCTAGGGTCTAGACGTTATGATAGACATAGCAGGAGCAAGACACCTATCAGTGGGTTTCGGACTCGGACCTAAAAGTTTACGCAAAGAAATTATAAATCAATTGAATAATATTCCTATTCACTGTTTCATTCAAGCTTGTATTAGCTCTAGTACAATCTTTTCACATTTGCGGACTAAGGAACAATCTATTCGATTTTATTATTCGAATATGGAATACGAACAGCAAAAAAAGCAAGTACCCAACCAATTTACGTTTTCAACATCAACATCAAGCGTGTTATTTAACCCATTCAAGTTGACCCAAAACTACCTCTATTTATATTTCACCATTCAAAAGTGCTGCGGAAACTTTTCCGTTGGCCATTCAGCGTGTATGGTGGACACACGGCGTTTTATCTTTCAGACTCCAAAACCTTTTTGTTGCTTTCCCTCGCACTCTGAAAATAAGCAATGCATATAAAATGATTCATGGTCTCAACGTGGGTGCAGGCCTGCATATCGTGCGCACACGGACGTATTAATTACAAAATGTATTCTGGACTGCGAGTGTTACGCTTTGTGCAGGATTAGGGCTTTTGTTGTTTAATTTTTAGTCTAAAAGTGGATACTGTGCGGGTGAATTTACGTGTAATATTATGGCTCGGACGCGGGACGATAAGTTGTGCACACCTTTGTGGTGTTACGATTATGACTACGAACGTTTGCAGTGGGGAAACTCTGAGCTTTAAATAATATATGAAACTAAGGTCGGTTAGTAGTATTGTGTAACGAGTGTTGTAACTGGTGCTGGATTCAATACGCTTAGTTAAGAAAACGCTCTTTGTATTAAAATTCACTTGTATCCCATAGAACAAGTCGATAACAAAATATGCCTTATTGCTCACCAAATTGAGTAAAACAATCATTTAGAACATTTTTTTTCATTTTCTTCGGTAAGCAATAAAGAGTATTAGGTTATCTGAAGTACTGACGTGAAATAAAATCTCGTTATTGAAAACTTCAATTTACTAGTCTCATATCAGCAATATGCAGTAAGAAAAGTTGTCGTTTGAGTCGAAAAGCAGCCCGCAGTGAGAAAGTTACAAATAATATTATAATTAAGTATCACATTCTTTATTAATAATTCGGGTCTCATACCAATGCGTCATCTTGCTCATAATGTAAACGGAGTGAACAGGCCTAATTAATTTAATTAATGGAGTAATATATCAGTCCTCATATCGTCTGAGCAAACACACTCAAATTGCAAATAATGTTTCGTTCTACAGTTCTGTGAGTAGCCATTTATACATTAGGTACTTATGCCATTAAAGTCACAAGGCAAATCAACTATTAATAAAATTATTTAGGTTGATGATTTCTACATTCTTTATTTTCTTGCCGTCGGCAATTATCCCAAGGCAACTACCGGGATAAAAAGTATCCTACATCATAATCCAGTTCACGATTTACTCTTTGCTACGTTAGTGAACGTTCGTTTAGGTGTGAACGATTATCAAACATCTAAACATAATAAAATTTCACATCTATTATATTAGTTGGAAGAGCAAATAAAGATCCACTAACAGCAGATAGTAATAAAATGATATATAGGTACACATTTCACAAAACTGTTCGCAGTTATCTTCCGTATTGGATTTGGATTTCTATTTCTAGTTGGTATTAAATAGAAGAAGCCAGTTTGCATTTGATGACCGATCGATCGCCGGCAGGAAGTAAAGCGGTTTGAGACTGTTTCGCATGCTATAGCTGCTTCGATTTAGCGAACTACGACGGTGTCAGCTTGACCCAGACCACTCAGACGAACTGTGGTATGGTCACAGTAGAAGTATGATACAGCATCTCAACTAGACTTATTTTATGTGGTGAGTAGCTATTTACGCTTCAACCTTTTTTGATTTAGGGAGGTGCCCTCGACCTTTTACAGCCATTCAGTAGCGGTACAATACAAAAAATCACGATACAGCATCGATACTGTCACCATGCAGTTTTCCGCCAGTTTGTAACTTCACAGCCACCTAAATCGAAGTTGCCCAAAACGGTACAGCGTTAGTAGCGATGCTGAAGCAAAGCTAATAGATACCATGCAATTGTATCGTTTCTCTCGAAAAATTTTATAAAGCGTACCGCGATACAGAATCGAAGTAAAATTCGTCGAGTGCGACCTCCCTTAGATTTGATATTACCGAAAAACGAGACTTCCGCAGAGGTTATATAGTCGTTAATTTCTATGAAAAAAAAGAGTGGTATTAAATGAACGAACCAAAAATTATACTGTCACTTTTTACGATACCAACGAAAAACACATTACAGCAGAATATAAAATCGAAATACGACCTACGAAAAAAACATAACAAGGTAACAACCCTTTTATATCAGGACCTAACATATTAACCCGCAAAACCTTTTACCCATACAAGGATCTCGGTAACAAAAGTATGTACCCAGTACTAGAAATCAGTGTCTATACATGCGTCTATAAAAATAAACGACTCCAATTTACCCGGTGTGCTCCCAATAAAAACATTAGTGATCGTCGGGCCGTGAAATTTCTTTTAAACATGCGTGCCTACACAGTCTAGAATAAATCTACATATATATACTTAATGATAGAGCTGTTAAAAAAATGAACTGTTCCTATTTCTCAAATGAGTTTTACTGGTACAAAAGGTAATTTGATGCTCGCACAGATTTTTGTCACGTTTCACGGATATTTATTTGGCATTATCAAACTGAACTGTGTCTTTTGTATACCAGAATTTGCAATGAAGAACGACCTGAAAAAAAACTGAGACACGTGCTGAAAACTTATCTTCGATAAAACTATGTATAAACATTGAATCAAATCCTAAAAGCGACATATCATCTTCAGCCTACATTAATTTACTGCTAGACTTGAGCCCATCCAATCGAACGTCAATCAACTGGATTCTCGGCAACTCTCATCTAGTGATACAAATGATATTCATCTATTGTTTCTTTCAAAAAATTATAAAATTACCAGCTATGCGTCGTCTGGAAAATAAAAAAAAAACCTGAAAGGCTCTCTGTAAAAACATTTTTGCTGTCGGTCGGTGAGTATGCTCAAGAGTTCCACGACCTTATCTCACCAGCTCTCTTCTACCATCGGACATCTAGACGCAATGCAAGTTACCATGCTTACCTGGTTGCCATTTCACCAGTTCGCAGCATCCTCTTCCAAACATTCTTCACAATGCGCACAGCAAAAGAGTGGAACTCACTGCCAACGTCTGTGTTTCCGAACGCATTCAACCCGGATCTCTTCAAAGTTAGAGTGAACAGGCTTTTTCTAGATAAGCTCACTCCATCGTCAACTTTATTTTTGTCACCTCTGACCTAGACTAGAGACAAGCGCAAACCCATCTCAAAAAAATAAAAATACAACATCGTTTTAGTACAAGGACGGGCAGAAAAAATTGTGCTATCATAAATGGCGGGAAGGCTCACCAAAGAATGGACTTTGTACTGTATATGCTACCCGAATGTAATCTTGCTAGAAGGACAACAATAGATCTTTATAGATTGGATTGACCAAGGGTTTTCCAAGATGTCTCCTTCCTTAATTAAAAACGAAATAAATCTGGCACTTTAAATTGGTTTACTCATGAAAGCCTTGCACCCTAGTCGCTTCACTCAGTTGGTTGAATGTTATGTAATTCCTAAGGCATTAAGTCTGCCTCTGTACATTTGTGCATAAATGACTAAATAAATAAATACTTGATAGCAAACAAGGCTACACACTCATTCTGGCTGTAATAATACACGTCAAAATCTTTGGAAAATCTTGAAACAGTGTTAAGTAGCGCAATTAGTGTTATGTACGATGGAACTGAACACGAAAAGCCATGTTTTTCCATATGTAATTATATGTTTTTACGTCGGCAATCGACTTGACCCCCACACCTATGTAGTATACAATACTCACTTTTATGTATGTAAAGTCCCGGTAAAATCTCCAAAAATTGTTTTTTTAATTTGCTCTGTTTGCGAAAGAATGGTACTGCTTTAAGAATTCGGTATGGTCATAACTTTAATGTCACAGAATGACCTTCAATTGCTTATTAGATAAAGTAATAATGATATAATAATAATTATTCAAAAGGACTTCGCTATTAGATAGGTCCGATATCTACTAAATATTTTGTCAAGTATTTAAATGTTGTTTTCTATGGAGTATGGTTCAGTGTCGTAGCTTCAAAATGTGTCCTTATTGGATGAAGAAATTTCAAAATCTTTGAAAACTGACGCAGGTATATATGGTTCGACTGTACTAATAGGTAAAGTTAAGGTCTCAATAAAATGAGCGCTCTATTTCGTTAAATTTAAATCGATTTACCTGCAAATTGGAATTTGATTGGATGTGCCGATCGTGGGCGGCTTGAAATGAATTTTTGGGACTATTGGATACCGTAATAGTATAGCCGAGTATTACTTTACAAACGAATGGCTCAGTAAACGATTTACATTCATTAATTATAATTAATATTGAGTAAAAGTTTTGACATTATTCATCTTAATTTAATTGACGAAAAATTTCTGGTCTGCCATGATTGTTTTTCTTGTGAAAGCCTTTAATTATCGTAATTACTTTTGACTTGTTTCTGAATTCGATACAATTTTGAAAAGAGCAAGCAAACTTTGAAAAACAATGGCTTTAAGCCGCATACGCCTAGCGATATCTTTGGTTGACTATTAAGAATGCTTAAGGTATTAAGTCTGCCTGTGCAACTTTATGTTGCACATAATTTAAATAAATAGCAATACACTGCAGTAAACGCAATCAGTTTACTTGTAGACCCATATTCGTTAGAAGAAATAAAATTGTTCATCAAAAGATTAAATATTCTGTCGAATATTCGTAATTCCTTTTTAGGGTTCCGTAGCCAAATGGCAAAAAACGGAACCCTTATAGATTCGTCATGTCTGTCTGTCTGTCTGTCTGTCTGTCTGTCTGTCTGTCTGTCCGTCCGTATGTCACAGCCACTTTATTCCGAAACTATAAGAACTATGCTGTTGAAACTTGGTAAGTTGATGTATTCTGTGAACCGCAGTAAGATTTTCACACAAAAATAAAAATAAAACAATAAATTTTGGGGGTTCCCATACTTGAAACTAAAACTAAAAATATTTTTTTTCATCAGACCCATACGTGTGGGGTATCTATGGATAGGTCTTCAAAAATGATATTGAGGTTTCTAATATCATTTTTTTCTAAACTGAATAGTTTGCGCGAGAGACTCTGCCAAAGTGGTAAAATGTGTGTCCCCCCCCCTGTAACTTCTAAAATAAGAGAATGATAAAACTAAAAAAAATATATAATGTACATTACTATGTAAACTACCAGCGAAAATTGGTTTGAACGAGATCTAGTTAGTAGTTTTTTTTTAATACGACATAAATCGTAAACCGCAATTTACCAAGTAGGAACCCTTCGTGCGCGAGTCCGACTCGCACTTGGCCGGTTTTTATAAAACTACGTTCTATTTCACAGTGATGATTGCAGAAATATTTCAAGTATCACATAAAACATTCCACTCATGTGTGGGTTCTTCACAACATTATTTAACATTACCCTCAAACGTTGTATCGAGTTTTCCATTTCATTTAATATTCACAAAGTTTATCAACGTTAACGTTTCCACTCGAATGGAAATCCTTGCAAACGCCACGAACTTTTCACATTAAGAAATGACAAACATAAAACATTTATTTAAATTCGTGCATTTGTGGGTACTTTTTTTTTTTTTTTTAATCTTTATTTATTAACGAGGGTTTGATCACATAGTGAACATGTCACCCTCATAGGAAACCATTGTTACATGCAAAACTTAACATCTACGCTTAATCCCTAAATTAACTAGCTTATATAATATTCTAGCGGCTTCGGATGCCGGAAAAGCTAAAATGATATTACACTCTCCAAATTGACAAATATTCACATTAAATTGATCTCGAATAAAATATCTTTCCGCCCCGTTCCGGACACACTCCACCATTATATGAAAAACATCCTCGACCACATGGCATGCCGTGCAGTTCGGGGATGTAACTTTGCCCATCAATGCAGCAAAACTATTCAATGGAATGTGTCCGGAACGAAGTCTTAAACTAGTCACGATTTCTTGTCTACTCATATCGGCGTTATCAAACCAAGGATAGTTCTGAATAGTTGGCTGCATCGTCCGATACCAAATGCCTTTTGTTAATGACTTCTCGTCAAAGTATTCTTTCCAGATTTCGTAACACTTCAATCTAACTACACCTAAGATATCTGTCCAATAAGGTTCATACGTCACCGGAACACCCTCTAAGCATGCTTCCTTGGCAAAATTATCAACTTCTTCGTTTTCTTCAATACCGATGTGGGAGGGCACCCATTGTAAAATAATATTTTTATTTTTATCTCTTAATCTACTCAAAGAATCTATTATATTATATGCTATCGGATAGCTATGAAAATTCCCTATACACCTTGTCAAATGTTGGAGAGCGCTTTTACAATCAGTATATATTACGGAATCCTGAAAATCTACTGATTCCAGATATGAAATTGCTTCGAATATAGCTATCAACTCGGAATACATGACAGAAATGTTTGAATTTAATTTGAACTTATAGGAGGCATTAGTTTGAGGGTCAAAAAACGCAGCTCCAACATTACCTCGAAATTTAGATCCATCCGTATAAATCCTGTAATATCCAGAATAGCTCCTGCTAAAATTTCTACTACATATAATTCGAAGTTGATAGTGATCGTACGATTTCTTAGCTTCGGTTACCTCTTTAATTTGTGGTTTAATCATACAAGACAAGTTCACACCGCTTATCCACGTATTAAGCGAAAATAATCCCAATACATCGCTGGAGTACACGCTTATGTTATTCAATGTTTCGGAAATATGTGCTATAAGTGGTTTCTTCTTACGTCTCCAATAAGTGCCCTGACAACAAATATTAAGTTTGGTAACAATTTGACAGGTGTCTCCATTTATAAAAGATTTTAGTTTCAAAAAGAATTTACCGGCCAAGTAATATCTGCGGATATGTAACGGTTGCAGATGGAGTTCGCATTCCATCACATGAATGGCTGTACTTTTAATAAAACCACCGATGACCCTCAAGCATTGATTTTGAATTTTACTTAATTTATTTAAATGGGTTTGGCAGCTATTATCAAATAAAAAACTGGCATAATCTATTCTGCTGCGTATGATAGCAATATATAAACGTCGCAAATGAGAGGGGTGTATTCCCCAACCTGGACCAGTTAATATTTTAAAGACATTCAAAAATTTGGAAGATTTGTCTCTTAACTCATTAATATGTTTAGACCATCTTAAAGATTTATCTAACCACAATCCTAAATATTTATAATTGTCAACTACCTGGAGGGATCTTTTATTTATTTTAATATCAATAGTGTCCTTTCTAAAGCCATTTCTAAATATACAGATTTTACTTTTACTAGTTGAAATATTTAAACCAATATCTTGGACTAACTTCCTAAATAAATCTAAAGCCGTTTGTAATTTATGTGTCGCCTCCAAAATGTTGTTGGTTATAAAATATAATACAAAGTCATCTGCAAACTGCGAAATATATACATTATTTATCTTCTTACAGATGTTGACAGTAGCTAAATTAAACAATAATGGCGATAATGGATCACCCTGTGCTAAACCACGACAGGTAGTTCTACATAGTGAGTCACTATCAAGTTGAATTTTTAAATTTCTTGCTTGTAAAAAGTTCCACAGATAGGTGCAAAGTTTTTGTCCCACCCCTAAGCTGTCCATAGTACGTAATAAACTATGTACATCCACATTATTATATGCGTTATCTAAATCAATAAAACAACATATAGTCATTTGTTTTTCGGAAAATCCTGTTTGAATTCTAGAAACTAAATTAGTAAGATTATTTAACGTTGATCGACACTTTCTAAATCCTGTGGTATTCTGTTCTAACATACAGTTCTTTTCTATAAACCACTCTAATCTATTGAGTAAAATGTTATGGAAAGTTTTACATATACATGAGATCATAGATATAGGGCGAAGCGAAGATGTTAAACAAGGATCACGTCCTGGTTTTGGAATCGGCACTACCACTATATCGCGCCATTGTTTAGGTACAAACGAGCAACTGAAAAATGAATTAAATAAATTGATTAGTACTTGTTTCCCTTTCTCAGGTAAATATTTAATCATTGAATATGTGATCTTGTCACTACCCGGGGCTGTATCTTTATTTTTTAAGCTTTTAGTAAGCTCTTGAATTGTAATGGGTTCTTCAAGTTTTGGGTTATTCGATGTAAGTATAGGGTGATCGCATGGTACGAAATCGGGGGCTAAACTACAAAGTAATTCGCTTGCTTTAGTGTTGTCTACATGGGATTTTGTTGCGTTGTATCCCTTAATCCATCTCATCTTTCGCCACAGCTCACTATGGGTCGTAGTTTGGTCAAGAGTAGAACATAAGTCCTGCCATGACTTGCTTCTAGAGCACCGAATTGATCTTTGAGCATCACTGATTTTACTTTGCAGGGTTGTGAGGTTATGTGGTGTTGGATTACGCCTGAATTTAGAAAGTGCTAAACGGCGTTCTGCTACAACTTTAGAGAGATTGGGGCACCAATAAGGTTTTGGTGTAAAGTTTCGTTCTGGGTTTGTATTAATTTTAACATATGGTATAAACAAATCTGCAGCCAAGTCTAAATAGTCTATAAATATGTCATATCCCTTTTGTAAATCATGTGGAATCACGAATTCATCGAAAAGGTCATTTAAAAGTTTTTGGTACGCTACCCAGTCAGCCTTTTTATGGTTTCGGCGAGACACATAGACGTTATTAGCTTTAAAGTACGTGGAAATTTTAATAACACAATGATCGCTTCCCAATGTCTCATTTAACACTTGCCAGTTTAAACTCAAACTTATATCGGATGACGCTAACGAAATATCGGGTACGACTGTTGTAGTACATCATTGACCACCTTTATACGCGTGTGATCGCTACCGTTCAATGAAATAAAGCTACTGCCAATAAGTGCGTCAAAGATTTGATTACCTCTCCTGTCTACTTTATTTGACCAATTGGGATGGTGTCCATTGAAGTCACCCAAAACTAAGGTTTTACTAATACGCTGAGAAAATAACTGATCCCAGTCTGACTGGCTAGTACTTACAGAAGGTGGACAGTAAACCGATATAATATTTTCAATTTGGTTACAATTATACACTTTAACGTGTATAATTTCTATACCCGAGTTAAAATTTTGTAAATCTTGGCATATTTGACATTTAATTGACTTATGTGTGAGTATGGCTACACCTCCGTATGAATCGTCTCTGTCTTTACGAAATACATTGTAATCTTTAATTTTAAAATTTGTTTCTGGTTGTAACCAAGTTTCGCTTAATACGGCGATGTGAACCTTGTCTTGTATTAACAGATTCTCAAACTCACATAACTTCGGCCTAATACTTTGTGCGTTCCATTGGATAATATTTAATATAACATTAGTTTCATAAAGCATTTGAGAAATAATCAAGGACTAATTTAAGTACAGGCCAATCTGCTACATTATCAACTACTATTAAAATTACCCACTCAATGCAAGTTTTAAGTACTCTTTTCCAAATCATTTGTATAGTGCTTCCTTTCATGAATATTATCTCTTGTAATCTGTTTAACAAATCCTTGAAATTGACATCTCTGTGTTTTTCTTCTTTTTCATTCCAGTTTTTTGTCTCAGCCTTATTACATTCTTCTATTTCCGTTTTCCTCCACTCCATAAATTCTAGATCTGAAGAGTTCTCCCGTTTCTTCTGTTTCTGTTTAGAGTCTGAGTTTTGTTTTTGTTTATGTACCTGCGCCTTAGTTGTCATTTCAGCATAAACTAGACTATTACTGGTTTGAGTAGGAGCTGTGTCCACGACTTGAAGGGATGAAAATGTTATATCACTATCCTTTATTTCTGTGTTCACTTCCTCATGCATTAGTTCGTCTTTGGGGACATAGATAGTAAGGGCCTTTCTGTAGGTGCAATTAAACTCGGACATGAGTTCCCTCAGTCTTTTTTCCTTTAAAAAGATTGGACATGTTTTTGAAAGGGATATATGTCTTCCTTTGCAGTTAACGCATATGATGTTAGTGGTTTCGCAATTGGCATGGTTTTTCCCGCATTTGGGGCACACTACTTTAGTACTAGGACATCTCTTAAGTACATGACCGTATTTCCAGCAGCGTGAACATTGTGATACTGGAAATACATATGGTTCTACCTTTATCCTCAAACCATGTGTATAAACATAAGGCGGTAAAAATGACCCTTTAAAACAAAGACGAACCGCTTCACTGGGTGACCACCCATCCGTCTCAAAGTTCTTGCGATTCAAGCGATTTAAGGACAATAACTTGGCTGGTGCATGGCAAACTAAACTCTCCAAAATGTTCTCCTCTGACATATCTAAGTCAACATCCCGAATTACACCGTAGGACAAATTCTTTTCCATTGCTCTCTGTATATGCCAACCCTTGTCGATAAAGACTTGACACGTCTGCAAGTTTTCAGCGCTGATTTCGCTAATCAATTCTATACGAACTCGATACGGATTGATAAATTTTACCCTGCTTATATCTTTTATATTCTGTTCTTTTAATAACTTAGCAAGACTAAATTGTTTAGGCAGTTTTTCTTTACTAGATATATATATTTCTATCTTTTCTGTCTCCTTCAATATTTTGTTTTTCGGCTTAACTTCCGTCCATTCTTCATCGCTGCTGTCCCTCATTCTTTTATTGGTGATGTCTTCACTATCTCCAATGTATAAATCTTCATTTAAAATAGAAACCTCATTCATAGAATCATTATTTATTTCATTACTCGGCTCATAATTATCGCTCATTTTACTCGTAAACAAGTCGCATCTGCGGCAAGCGGCAGGTAGCCGGCCGACCGACCACGTGCCGCACCTTTCTAAGTTCGAATGCACTAGACGTAGACAGTACCTGCGCGCTCAGTTCAATCGACGATAACAACTGTGACACGACCCGCTCGCACGAGTGCCGCGGCGAAACTCCCTGTGGGTACTTGAACTATTCACAAAAAAATGTCCACGTATATTCGAGGTTGGGAGACGAAAAGCGGAACTTCACAGGATGTAATGCGGAGGCCCGTTTAGTGGGGCCAGATGTGAGTCGGGTCGCGGTCAGCTTCATTTCCGAACACAAAACCTAGATCAGCGGCTGCCCACAGGGCTGACAAAACTCACGGTTTACTTACTTGCGTTCGAGTTTGTTTAGGATCGCTGGGTGATATATTCTTGTGAAAATATTCGAAGAGCGGCTTTAGTGGCAGTAGAAGTAATAGTGTGCCAATGTCGCTTGTTGGCATCAACCTACATACTACCTAGCCAGTTACGAGTGGACGCAACCATAAACTTTAATTGTACAGTGTAAGAAATTGTAGATCGATTCAAATCAGTCAACCGCCCCTAAGATATCCATTGAGCCATATCAGTGTTGTATAAAGGCGGGAATAAAATTTACTACATGAGGCCTGTAAGGGCACGATTAACGAGCATCTATATGTATGATTCTCATACATATAGCATAATTATAATTTTATACTTAGTGTGTCAATAACTTTTTCTGTGTAATGAAATGTTATTAAAGCGAAAGAATTATTATTTCGTATGTATTAAAGCAAATAGTTACTAACATTGCGGTAAATCTGACTCAATTACGTGACCCAAAACTATAATTTAGTCTCGGTAATACATTTATGTGTTCCATTAGCATTTTGGCACCAAAAACTTACACACAGTACCCATAATGATTTTACTGCATACATTTGAGTATTGATATCTCTCTTAGATTGCCATTCCCACTCCACATGAATCAAAGGATGTCAGAGGATGTAAATTCTAGAATCTCCTGACAGTTGCACTGAAAGAGGCGAATAAGCAGTAAACGAGCTTTTTCAGGTTTTTTTATTTAATCTGAATATATGGCTTTTTAGCCATGGTGTAAAGTCCTCTTTTTGTCAACAAAAACTTCTATTCTATATTTTTATATGGCAAGCAAAGCACATGTCGCCCATGCTGCAAGTGTCGAAAGTTAATTTAAGTAAAAGCAGGTTTGTTTTATTAGTAATTAAAAGAGAAGGAACTGTTGCCACAAACTTAATTATTTTGATACAGTTGACATTAGTTAGGCAGTACGGGACTGAAACAAAAAAAAAAAACAATCACACTATAGTAACATTGTCAGCCACATACAAAGAGACGGTGTGTATGTCATCCTGCCAACGATTTATGATAAACGATTATTGAGGTGCCAAAGTATTTCGGATTCGGATTGACAAGTTGCCTTTTCGGCAGTTTTTGTCAATTCCATAATTTTTTACTCGTCTGCAATCGATATCGCTGAAATTATGTCACTATTCTATATGCTCTAATCTACATTACTGAAGACAATACATAGATATTTTGGAGTATAAAAGTTGTGCACTTTGAAAGTCAAAAAAAAACAAAATCTGACAACCCTAGATGTACAAACTGCGATGTCACATTAAGGTCTGAACCTCTAACATATTGTAAGCTATCCCATAGCAAATGAGTATGTTGCGGTCAATTTTCTACTAGCCAGAGATTTTAACGCAAATTACCAGCTGATCTGAAACAAAACATTGAATCCTGTTATAAGTATGAAGTTAAGGCGATCAAACACATGCGAAAAGCCTATAGCCACTAATTTTCGTACTTGTAATACATTGTTGCAATCCAGGTCAATTATAAATGGTATATTTAATAGATTTCATTTAATACCCATATTGTAATAATACCGAAAAAAAAGTATCACCACCTTTTTAGGGGGGGTTCTATAATGTAAGTAATTATATAGCCTATGTCACTTCCACAGTTGAGACGAAGGCAACGACACCTCATATATCATAATCTGTCAAGCCGTTTGGGCTGTACAGCGTGCTATAGAAATGAACATACATACATAAATACGCTCGTAAATAACATAACCCTCCCGTAGTCGGGTAAAAAGATGATGATGTCACCTTTAATATAACAAATGGTAATCAAGAAAGTTATGTCTCTCAGACTAATAAAATTATAATAAACGCTAGTAGATGTTTTATCAACTAAATAACAAATACAGTTTGTTGCGCACAAAAACGTAGTTGCTCTTTGTTAAAGATAGCTCACGCTGAAGAATGCTACGTGCTGCACATTTATTAAACTACTTTTTATAACCGACGACAGTTGGTTAGTTAGTTGTACGTGAGCCTTATGTGGCCTACTTAATTATACCATTTGGACCAAGCTAGAGTTAACCTAGTACTTTATTTTGATGGTGTAAAGCTGGTTGCAAGCAAAGAGCTAAGCTAGGTTAGATTAGCTTAACTTGCATTAGCTGATTTTAGTTTTATACATGTTCTTCTTCTTTTCGCATCGATGGTTACAGCAAGTGGTCACATAGATAGAATAGAATTTATTTGTCCATCTTAGATACAGTACACCAGTAGTAAACATTAAAACGTGGTTATAATTAAAGTACTTACATAGTTCCTAAGTTTGTAATGTACACTCACTAAGTTTATAAGGTACACCTGCACTATACACAGTATAATCAAAACTTAGATAACGACTAAAGTATAACAAAATTAAATTGCAACTATGTAAAAAACACTTGCTTATTAAAAAACTTAAACGAATGATAAATGTTCATTGACGGTATACATAAATAAAGTTCTTTACCTTCCGCGCTAGTAAAAACTGTGTTACGGCAAGGTAAGGTGATCCTGGATAAGGGATAAGAAAAGACTAGCCTTTGTACAGCAATGGGCGAGGCCGGGCTGGGGGTGATGATGATGTTGAAGCGACCACGTTAGTTACAGCATCGTAGGCGTTCATCAGGTCCTCAGAAGTGCAGGTGTGTGGGCACTAGGGGCACTGCGGCATGTAAAGGTGCAAGGTCACCGCGAGACCGCGACGCGAGACCGAGACACGCGACCGACGCATGGTGCCTCGGTCGTGCGTCGGGATTGCGGGGGTTATGTTTGCGCACGAGACCGCGACAGACGTTGCACACAAGGTCTGGTCAGGTTTAATACTGCTAAAACCAAGGCGTCTCTTAATTCCGCTAAAAAGAGCCAATTTCACCCGGCTCCAGCTTTCCGTGATGTATCCGTGCCAATAACGGACCATCTTGAGCTTCTTGATGTTACGTTGACATCGACTCTCAATTTAGACCCATACATTGAGGCCAAGGCTCAGCTGGCTGCAAAAAAGTTGGAGATCATTGCGAAGGTGAGAAGGTACTTCACGCCGGAACAGCTCCTCAACTTGTATCAAGCGCAAGTTCGATCATGCATGGAGTAATGTTCTCATCTCTGGGACTGATCTGCCCAATACCAGCTTGATGCACTGTCAATCGAAAAGCGGGCCAAGACACTTATCCAGCAATGAGGCACTGGTCAAATCAAAGCTCCAGAGCCTAGTACATCGTCGCTCAGTTGCCAGCTTGTTGGTTTTTTATCGGCTTTATTTCGGGGAGTGTGCGATGGAATTACATGATCTAATTCCGCCCAGCCCTTTTCATCATCGGACTACCAGACGTACGGCGAAGCGTCATCGGTACATGCTGGATAGCCCACCCTTACGTACAAAACGTTTTAATGACACTTTTATTATGCGCACAGCTAAGGAGTGGAAATCCCTGCCGGAGTCTGTGTTTCCCGAACGCTACAACCTAGGGTCTTTAAGTCAAGAGTGAATAGGTTTTTTAGGCGACCGTGCTTCACCGTCGACCACATCATCGCTTACCATCAGATGAGATAGTGGTCAAGCGCAAGCCGGTCGATCTAACTCGTCAGTTACCTATATTGTTGAAAATATTTATTCTTTATTGTAATGGGCCAAATTGACTACTGGTACATCAAAGTGTTTGTATAAAAATGCTACCATGTCAGTTCGACTTCAGGATCAGACCTCGGAACCCGTTATTCTGCAGCGAATAGTGAGACAGGGAGACGTTATATTGCTGAAACTGTTCACCGCTGCACTGGAGGATGTTTTCAAGGTTCTGGACTGGGGAGGGCCAGGCATCAACGTCAATGGCGATTACATCATTCACCTTCGGTTTGCTGATGATATAGTGGAAATGGCCGAGACTGATACTGAGGTCCTCCACCTCAGTACAATATTCGATGACCTCAGTAGAACTTCCGAATGAGTGGGTGTTAAGATGAACATGGACAAAACCAAGGTCATATTGAATTTCCATGTTTCACCCACTTCTGTCTAAATCGGAGACTCAACACTCAAAGTTATGGTGACTATGTCCACTTGGGACAAACGTTCAAGTTGGGTAAGGCCAACTTCGAGAAAGAGGTCAACCGTCGAATACAACTCGGCTGGGCAGCGTTCGGGAAGTTGCCCGGTATCTTCTCGTCCAACTTACCACAGTGTCTCAAGACGAAAGTCTATGACCAGTGTGTGTCGCCAGTGATGACCTATGGCTCTGAAATGTGGTCGCTCACAATGGAACTCATCAGAAAGCTTACAGTCATCCAACGACGACACGATTGGCGCAGTTGTTTAGCGATCGGCTGCTGCGCTGCGTCTCACGGGTTCGATTCCCGCATGGAACAAATTATTGTATGGCCTACAGAGAGTTGTTCCGGATCTGAGTATCTTGGGTATGTGAGTTTATATGTTTGTAAACGCTGAGTGCGTTTGTTTTGTTGCTTTTCCTTGATCAGAAATGTAGAGATCCGCAAGAGAACCACGGGTTACCGACATAGCCCGAAGAATTGCCAAACTTAAGTGGCAGTGGGCAGGGCACATTGCTTGTAGAACGGATGGGGCAGAAAGGTTCTGAAGTCAAGACCGCGAACCGGAAGTCGTTGCGTTGGAAAGTCTCCCACCAGGTGGACCGACGACCTGGTGTAAGTTACAAGGATCCGCTGGATGCGAGACGCATGGGACCGGTCAATGTGGCGACGCTTGGGGTAGGCCTATGTCCCAGCATATGGCCTAGCAGTTGACCTCAATCGGCAGATATGAAGATGATGTTGACGATTGTAATGGAACGAATAAAAAATAATAAAAATAAAATTATACAAAGATTGGCTATCAATGATTTATAAACATCTAGAGACCAAAAAATATCGTTTTTAATATGGCATTCAATCAAAAAATGGTTCTTTTTTTTGTTTAGTGACAAAATGTTCGGCTATTTTGAGCGTGACTCCACTCTTCCGTGAGCGAGACCGGCTAGCGGTCTTCTGTCGCGTGTCGCAGTCTTGCCCGCGAACTCACTCCCATACAAAGCCTAAGGTAGCCTAACAAGTGGTATCGCACGTCTCCTGCTTCGCATCGGTCGCGTGTCGCAGTGTGGCGTCGCGGTGTCGTGTTGCGGTTACGCGGAGAACTCGCACCTTAAGTCAGCTTAGTTTGCAATCAAAGTAAACAAAAATCTTAGCAATGTGGCCCAAGCTTAAACTAACTTAGCTTAACTCTTAGTCTGGTACCAGCTTAACTGTTGATACCGTATATCTCATTACAGCTTCTACCTAAACGTTAACTATTGTCCTTGCTTAGTTTACCAGAACAGTACTTACTTTCTGTGAGACTAAACAAAATATATTAGGTAGTAAAGTCTTACGGATTACAGATGAAGTACTGGATCTTAATAATCTAGATAGACTTGTTTTTCTCATTTTACCTTCAAATAAAATTCTTTCATATTTTTTCCTTGAAAGATAGTTTACAAGATAAAATAAGATACTTATCCAAGGGAAGGCCACGGTAGGGAAATGTTTTTCTCAAACTTTTTTACCTCTTATTATGACGTATTTATATACGCAGTTAGAAAAAAAGTACTTTGATCATAATAAAGAAGAGCTCCTCAGTTCATAAAGCAAAAACCGGCCAAGTGCGTGTCAGACTTCGTACATTTAGGGTTCCTTGCCGGACCGCAAAATCAAGTTGGTTGTAATAGGAAAAATGAGGGTATTTAAAAACAAAAAACTGATTTATCAATTTATTGTTAAATAGTATAACAAGTAAGTAAAATATACGTTATAATAAACATTATCACCAAATTTGAAATTTATAGGTCAATGAGAACTTAGAAAATTCTTTGTTTTTTTTTTTTTTAATGATTAATGCCTTTGGTGGCTTCTCATTCCTTTGTATTCCAATATTTTTCAAACAAATATCAGTAGTATTTATCTACTCAACGAGCTCTAAACAACGATACCCCATTCGAGGGAAGGTCAATTATTTTCGCGTGCCCCTGTTTCTGTACGGGTGCCCTCCTTAAAAATATTAGATATATCTTTTGACAATTTGTTTGGCTTTGGGTCAACAAGATGCTTATTCTGTTAAAATTTGAAGACTGTTGCTCCAACCGTTTAGCTTCAAAACTTGTGTGACAGATAACGGTCAGACGGATACGTGAGCGACAGCAATAGGGCTCCGTTTGGAACTTTTGGGTACGGAACCCTAAAAACAACCTTTTTCTAATATTTCCACGAGGTCTAGAATTTCTTCATCTAAGCTCTGTTGTGTTACTCATCGAGTCGTGCGCTTGGCAAGCAATTTACTCGATAAAATACTTAGCATTCACATGACATCCACAGCAAATAAGCAGAGATTAGAGATAGAACATGCTGTTGTTCGCGCTTCTATTCACGAACGTTAAAACGAACCGGATTAAAGAAAATACAAGTAATACATGTATTTTTTTTTAAATAAATTAAACTGACCTCCAAAAAAAACATAACAACATTTTTTTTCGGATGTCGGTGTCTTTGGTACCTATTTTTATTGTTTTTGTCACCGACTGCTGAAAAGAAAGTTATGTTTCGCTTTGTGATGATTTGTTTTGGAAATCGGTAAATTTTTTATTTGAAAAGGGTTTTTTGTAGTTTTTTTACCTGATGTTACCATGAAAAACGCATGATTAAGGATTACTTAAAAACTACTCGACAGGTCTTGATCAAATTTAAATGGGACCACATGAAAAGCTTTCCAATAAAAAACATTAAAATCGGTTCATAATTGGCGGAGCCTTTTATTTCTTTTTTTATTTTATTTTATTTTAAAATAAAAGGTTTTTTTTTGCGTATTAGTTTCGTCATAAACATACAAAAACAAATAGTTGAATTGAGAATCGCCTCGTTTTTTAAGTCGGTTAAAAAGAACTTTCACTTACCTTAAACAATATCTAAATTAATGCCTAAATGCCAAACGCATTGTCACTCGGCTCAGAGCCGAGTTTTGAAAATCCAGAGGAACATTTTTTTAATGAGAAATAGGCAATCATAAAAACAGGCATAGTAATGCTATATATAGGCATAATATATACAACATAGTCTATCTGTGTCTTAAAAGTTCATGTGCCATTATTACATAAATTAAGACAAATATTTTTTCAAATGTCTTCACAAAACCTACACATTTCTTACATCACTAAAATTGCCAGTACACTCACTCCTCTAGAAACCTAATAAACTACCAACCCGCCCTATCTTTTCATGAAATAAACCTCTAAATATCACGAGACCTACTTGTAAACGTCACCGTCACGAAAAAGCTAGGTGCAAAATAATTTTACCCGTCGCATCACTTGACCCCACTCAAGTCGATAGTGGCCATTGATGGGCCAACCCACGCGATGTTGGCCATAAATAAATAAATGTCTACCCCACTGACACTTGACGAAACTGTTGTAGCTTATACTTGGAGCTAGTTAGTCGCACCCAGTGGCCTATAAAGTTGATGATGTTAGACTTACGTCTATACGAGTAGAGGTACTTTTTGTTAGCTAGTCAAGTTGTCTACATGTGCGCAGCATTTTGTCTGATGTGTAACGACTGACTCGAGGTTTAGTAGGTCGCACCGCCACATATAAACTCATGCCTTTTTCTCATAGGGGTTGACTAAAACAACAGAACGCCTCCTGCAGTCCTGCCACGAACCTCACATACTTCTTTTGCCTCGCAACTTCTAGGTGCTCCTTCCTCGACTACATAATAGAGTTGTTTCCTGGCTAGAAAAATAATATATCTATTTAGTCCGTGAGTGAGATTATCAAATTATATTTCGATGTTACATCCTCGAGATTTAACCAACCATGTAGTCCGTCCTCCAACATACTGCATCATCACACTCTTTATAGTATAGAAACAATTATAAAAAATATCGATTCCGTAGTCGATTACCATTGCACCTCTCTATTATTTCCTGTTGTCGGCGCTCACCTCTATAGACGTCATTCGTTCTTCGTGTGCTGCATCATTACCGCCAAAAAAGTTTTACTCACGCATTTTATTGTGAAAAAGTGCTCAAGAATAGCTAAAAATGGGAAGAAAACGAAAAATAAAAACCGAACACGAGATTCGTAAAAAGATACGCCGCCTAGAAGCTAAACTGCAACGAAGATATCAAGGTTAGTTAAAAAGCAAGTTTCGACTTGACACTCCATATTGGAAAAAGTTTTTTAACTTTATTATTTTAGCAAATAATCATGCCCATACTCAAATATTCTCGCCTTCTTGACGTGATAACACGTGATGTTATCCTGAAGGTAGATGCTTTGTTCCCTAAAGTGGTAATACGTGATATTATCCAGGAACAAATTGGATCGTACTTTCTCAGCGTGGTGGTACGCGATGCCATCCAGAAAGTAACATATCTTACCTGTTATTTCCGCAGAATCCCATCGTGATTCGGAGACACTATCGTCCTGCTCGTCTATCGAACAGCCCGAACCAGATAGATACTTGTCTGATGGAGACGATATTGCGGTAACATCACCGCCAACATCCCCATTGCAAGTACATGAACAAGATATGCAACAAAACCCTACTCCAGCCCTCCTGCCCGAGACAGGCCCTTAGCCGGAGATAAGTATGACAGATCCAATTCTACCTTCCACCTCTTCGGTTCCCGAAGAAATTTTGAAAATACTTGGTGAAGCCAAAAAGACTGAACAGGAGTTAGGTGAAAAAAATCCCCCATGAAATCTCTGAACGTTGGGGTAGAATCCTCCTAGACGGGTTGGGCAAAGAACAAAAGACTGCTCTTCTAGAGAAAATGTTGGTGCCAGAAAACTTTTTATTGGTACAAGCACCAAAACTGAACCCGGAAGTGGCAGCAGTCCTGTCTGACGCTGCCAAGAATAGAGATAAACGTCTCGAAAAATCTCAAAGTCAACTGGGCTCAGGTATAACAGGCCTAGTCAACTTAACCAAAGATTTAATAAAATCTGATATTGATAAAATTATGATTATCAAGAGACTCTCCGAACTAAGTCAACTTTTGCTTGACCTACACTATGAAGAAACCTTAAACAAACGTAAGCTAATTGTACCACTATTAGATAAAAAATTCTGGAACACCATTCAGAGTGTTAAAAGAGAGACATTCCTATTTGGAGATAACCTTGGGGAAAACATAAAAAACTCAAAGGACATGGAAAGATCTAGCCAGCAAATTAAGAAGTCTTTTCAAAATTTTCAAAGGAAGCCTCCGATGCCGGGAAACACACGTTTTCCTCCTCGTCAGCAAAATACCAAGATGTTACCAACAGCAGCAGGTCGCCACTACGAGGCGCAACCGCCAGCCGCAGCGAGGAGGTACACCGGCACGACGCATCCGAGGGGCCGAGCCGCGCCAGCCCCCCGGGACCGCCAAGCCGATCGGAGGCGCAAGTAGAGGTACCACATGCAGGTCGCATACGACTATATTTTAATAATTGGCAATTAATTACTGATGACCCTGTTATTTTGTCATATGTGAAAGGATACAAAATCCCTTTTATGCATAATTTTGCCCAACACACCGAGCCAAATAATCCTCCATCTCCAATAGTAGAAATGGAGAATGCAATAGCAAAGTTAAAAGAATTAGGAGCTATTTCTGAATGCATTGATGAACCTGGTCAATATGTATCCCCTGTATTCTTAACACCCAAAAGTACTGGTGGTTTTAGATTTATACTAAACTTAAAGAAATTAAACAAATATATTCACACCCACCATTTCAAAATGGAGGATATACGCACTGCTTCAAAGTTAGTATGTGAAGGCTCTTATCTGGCAAAAATTGATCTGAAAGAGGCTTATTTCTTAGTTCCTATTCATAGTTCATGCAGAAAATACCTAAGATTTAGATTTGGTCAATTGTTTGAATTCAAATGTTTACCCTATGGCCTTAGTTCAGCCCCCTATGTTTTTACAAAACTCATAAAACCATTACTGTCATATCTTAGAAGTGAAGGACACACAGTAGTAGCATACCTCGATGACATTTTATGTATAGGAAAAAGTTATAACACTTGCAAAAACACCATTGATATTTTAAAACAAAATCTAGAAAAATTAGGATTCACAATAAATATAGAAAAAAGTAACATGATACCAAATCAAAAATGTAGATTTCTCGGCCTGGACCTCAACACGTCTGAAATGTGCCTTCAACTACCTCCTGAAAAAATTTATAAAATATCAAAAATGGTTAGAAAATTAATGCGTAAGAAGTCAATTAGGATAAGAGATTTTGCAAAATTCATAGGTACACTCACTGCCGCATGCCCTGCCGATGCCTATGGATGGCTATATACCAAACAATTTGAACGCGATAAACACTTAGCATTATTAAAAAGTTGTGAAAATTATGATTCTATGATGTCCTTAAATAGTCATTTACTACAAGATTTTACTTGGTGGGCAGACATCACCAATAAAGCTAAAAACAAAATACGAAAAAACCAATTTCAATTAGAAATATACACAGATGCATCTCTTACCGGATGGGGAGCTGTGTGCGACGGAGAAGTGACAAGAGGTCACTGGTCAGACAAAGAAATTAAATATCACATAAATCACCTTGAGTTACTAGCCGCACTTCTGGGTTTACAATCGTTTTGCAAAGGCTACAGAGATATTCATGTTTTACTTAGAATTGACAACACCACTGCCATCTCTTATATAAATAGAATGGGTGGAATACAATTCCCTCACCTTAACAAAATCAGTAGACAAATATGGCAGTGGTGCGAACAAAGAAACATTTATATTTTTGCTTCTTATATAAAGTCTCGCGATAACACCGACGCAGACCGAGCCTCTAGACACACAAACATTGACACCGAATGGAACCTAAACCCTGTGCACTTTCAAGAAATTGTCAATAAGTTTGGTCAACCAGACATGGACTTGTTCGCATCCAGACTAAATAAAAAATGCAATAAATATATTGCTTGGAAACGAGATCCAGATGCATATGATATTGATGCATTTACTCTCAAATGGGATAAACACTTCTTTTATGCATTCCCTCCATTTGCCCTTGTATTGAAATGTCTACGTAAGATACACAACGATCAAGCCACAGGCATCCTAGTTGTTCCATACTGGCCAAGTCAACCATGGTTCCCCTTATTCTTGTCACTAGTAGATTCAGATATTATTTACTTCAAACCTAATAAAGACCTCCTATTGTCACCTTTCAGAGATCAACACCCGTTATGGCACAGTCTTACCCTGGCGTGCGCAATATTGTCAGGCAAGCGTTTTTAATGAAGGACATCCCAGATGATTCAATTGACGTAATGTTAAATTCCTTATCTAAAAATACTCTTAATCAGTACAATGTAGCATTAAAATTGTGGTTTACATTTTGTCAAAGGAATGAGATTGATTATTATAATAGTTCTGTTCCAAATATCTTAAAGTTCCTAACCGAACAATTAAAAAGAGGGGCAAGTTACGGTACTCTTAACTCATTTCGATCTGCCCTGTCACTAATTATTAGTAAAAACACTTGTAATGATAATTGTATCGCAAGATTCCTCAAAGGCGTTTTTAAAATGAGACCCAGTTTACCAAAATACCATGCGACTTGGGATCCAAATTTAGTTTTAAATTATCTAGCTTATCATTACCCTAATGAAAATTTATCGATGAAGATTTTAACGACAAAAGTGGTAACTCTTCTTGCGTTGTCGACAGGACAACGTGTGCAGACGTTGTCACTCATTAATCATAGTGATATTAGAATCCAAGAATCTTGCATTACAATATCAATTAACGATATTATTAAAAGTTCTGCACCGAATAGGTGCAACCCAAGACTCATTGTTCCATTTTTTGCAGAACGTGATGTTATTTGTCCAGCAAAAGCTCTGTCTTCTTATATGGTAAAAACGGCTCAATTCAGAAACTCGCCTGATACAAACAAGCTATTCTTAACTATGAAAAAACCTATTCATAACGCTACTCCCCAGAGTTTCAGCCGATGGATAAAGCAGACGATACACAGTAGCGGTGTGGAGGTGTCAACGTTTACGGCGCATAGCACGCGCCATGCCTCCACCTCTGCAGCAAACAGAGTCGGTGTGTCCATTGACGTAATTAAGAAAACTGCTGGTTGGTCTGGAAATTCCCTATGTTTTGCAAAGTTTTACAACCAACCTCTCGCCAATCCTGAAGAAGACAGATCTTTTGCTGAAGCTGTGTTCAATGTAAGTGATTTTAATTGATTAAAATGTAATTGATTTTGTGAAGCCTGGAAAGCACCAAAGGATAAATTATAGCATTTTGATAAAATATTCTAGTTGTCTTTTCAACACAGTATGTGCAAAGTCATACTTGCCCATTCTGCAACATTTTCTAAACATCTACATGGTTGGTTAAATCTCGAGGATGTAACATCGAAATATAATTTATGGTTAATTGAACTTACCTGTAAGTGAATTTCAACCAAAATTATATGAGATGTTACATCCGAAGAGATTTAACATCCCACCCACCCAACGAATAGAATGCGTTAGCGCAGCTAAACGCCGCGTTCTATTGTCCCTATTGATTGCAGAATGTGTATCTACCTGATGACTCCAAACTAAATGACGTCTATAGAGGTGAGCGCCGACAACAGGAAATAATAGAGAGGTGCAATGGTAATCGACTACGGAATCGATATTTTTTATAATTGTTTCTATACTATAAAGAGTGTGATGATGCAGTATGTTGGAGGACGGACTACATGGTTGGTTAAATCTCTTCGGATGTAACATCTCATATAATTTTGGTTGAAATTCACTTACAGGTAAGTTCAATTAACCATAAATAAAATTGGACACATATTTTTTGCTTTACCAAATCAGTAGTAGGAGTGGGGGCTTGTGACATCACTATGTGAGTATAAAGTGTACTAACGGCGTAACGTCACACGATATATCAAAACCATTATATCGTCGTTACTTTATGATTACGCGTCAAAAAAAAAAAATACGTGTTTAATATTTTTTGTTAATCTTCCTCACGGACAAGAACTTATTTTCAATTGACATCCCTATTGCTCACTTGTAGGTGAGAAATTGATGAAACGCAAGTCTTTCAATATAAAAAAGGTAAATTTACCGCAAGACAGTGACAAACTTGAGATAATATTTTTTTTTTTTTTTATTATTATTTAGTTCAACGTTATCAGCATTTATGTGTCTAGACACGTCATATCTTATTCTTTATTTAACAAAGCCAATTTGAAGTAAATTTCACATAAAAAAATGTAAGAGCATACACTGTGGAATAAAAACTTTATGAAAACATATTACACCACAATTGGTACTTACGTAAATTAGGCAAGCTCATATTTTATGAAAATATGTGACTTATACGAGGAGAGGTAGTATAACTAAAATATTTCACACACTCAGAAATGTAAAGCGCTCAAGCATTCTATGTCGTGCGGCTTAGTATTAAATAATTATTATTTTATCAAAACCTCGAAGCTCAAAAAGTTTAGCGTTCATTGAACTAGCCTAATTACATTTCACATCGGCATAGAACTACAAATTCAACTCGAACATCACAAAACAATTTCACGACTCATTGTGAATAAAGCTAAAAAGTAAAGAAGCTGAACTAGACATCTATTGGCTTTCTAATCTGTCCCTTCTCTAGGGACCTGTCGATATTCTCACACAGGCACAACAAAGCCCTGTCAATACCTAACTCATCCCAAAAGAAAACATTACGAAAGTAATTTTAGAAAAAAAACCTTCAGCGCGTTGAGTATGTGGACTGAATTACAATGTTCTATCAACGCCCTTATCACGAGCTCTCAGCTTATCAAATTTGTTGGCCAGCCTTTATTTGAGATTTTCCTTAACTTTTTATCTCAGAAAACACAATGGAGATCATGTAATTGTTTCAGTCAGAAAAATATAATACAAAAGATATTGAGCCCCAGCGAGCGTTACATTTAAATTATACGAGAGCCTATGAACGCGTCCAGTGGTATTTTATTAACTTAATAGGACTTAAGTCGGGCATAATTATCTTGGGTAAAGTTTTAATTTTATACCTCCTCCTCGCGTCGTGTTCCTCATTACTGAGGGTCGTGATTCCCCTGATGTCGAGGAAGCAACTTTTCCTTTACTAATTTGCGCCATCTATGCCTGTCTTTTGCGT
Source organism: Orthosia gothica (assembly GCA_949775005.1). Lineage (NCBI taxonomy): Eukaryota > Metazoa > Arthropoda > Insecta > Lepidoptera > Noctuidae > Orthosia > Orthosia gothica. The sequence continues at coordinate 13,925,262 of OX459037.1, read as the reverse complement.
CGTGGAGAGCATCGTGCAGTTTGGTGTTCAACGATGTGCGGACTTGGTCTGACCATCTTATTGGACTGCGACCTCTGCGACGTTTCCCTTCAATCTTCCCAGTAATCATCAGCCGTTCTAAGTTGTTTCCATCCTTTCTGGCGATGTGACCAAAGAACTCCAATATCCTACGAAGGCAGATTGTGGACAGTCTGATCTTGACAATAATTAATTAACATTAATTTTATACATTCCGCTGAAATATCGCTGAAAATATTACTTCGTTTGTTTTATTTTTCATCTCTCTGGCTTACTAATTTAAATTTGAAAATTTGTTTAAAGTAGAAATTATTTACATAATAGTCCGTTCTAACGAATGCTAGCCAGTGTCATGGTCACACAATATTAAATTGTCAATGAAATAGCTGAAAATGTTGAAAAAGAAATACAACTATTATATTTCTATAGCTCAAGGGCCCACACCCACCACTTAAGACTAAGCGACTTCTGACGGAATCCGCTAGGGCCGTTGGCTATCTAAGTCGAGAATAAATTTGAAAGACAGTTACCCGGACCTGGCTCAAGCAACTGAAGGAACACGGGTGGGTTTTAGTCAGTACAAGTCTGACACGCCCTTAACCCTGAGTGGGAGAAGTCATTGGGTGATATCCAGTTAGAAAAAAGAAAAAAAAGTACATAGCGAATTAATTCTCCCATATCGGCGAGCTTATTTAAGTAAATTTATAAATCAACTATAGATTTACCTCTTACTCTTGGTGGCGCAAGATAATTTATCTGATAAGCCCCTGAGCTAGCTGTTAACACTGGGTTATTTAGGGTAACCCAGGAACGTGCAAGTGGTCCTAAGTATATTTGATAGTCACCACATAGATACAAAGAGGGCACGAACACTTGTTTTTTGTAAAATCGAACGATCCTGACGAAGACGAAGAAACTTATATGTAACTTAACTATATCCAGATAGCCAACCTTTTCAAGTAATAAAGGCCAATTCGATTCTCCATAGATCACATTCAAACCATTGAAAGACAACCTAGGTTACTTAACAGCCTACTCGTTATAGACACATTACCTACGTACTTAAATATCATAGATACTTAGGTTTTTCCATCTGGATTTGTTAATTAGCAACCTCAAGGTAGCACCTCTATTAATTGATACTTAAGCATGATTAACACGTGGAAATGGTACACCTCTAGCTAACGCTTCGAGGAATGCATGTGTAGTGTAATGTATCAAATAGCATTTATGTAATTACTAGCTTCTGTCGTAAATGTCAAATGTCAAATATTATCCCAAGGGACTATACATATTTCCGGAATAAAAATTACCCTATTTACTATTCCAAACTACAATATATCTTTGTGCCAAACATCATCCAGATCCGTCCAGCCGTTTGAGCGTGAAGAAGTATCAAACTTACAAACACTCACAAACATTCGCCTTAATATTCTAGTGTGAAGTGTGATAGTGTGATGTGATTAAATTGATAAATGAAACCACGCCAATTCTAAAACTTATACATGTAACATATTTTAATTAAAATGTCTAGACATTTAAACACGCAAACATTTAAACAATAGTAGTTTAAAACGGAGTAGTGTAAAACTAAGTTGAGCCTGAAACAGCATTGGGAGGAAGTGTAAGCACTGCAAAAAATTATTTAGTCATTAAGACCTTCTATGTGAATACGATAAGGGGAAAATATTTTGTTTCCTATATTCACTGTAGTGAAAAACTGTTTTGTTTCAGCTATTTCGAATAAATCGGAGAAAAAGGAACCGCTCTCTTTATCCCATGGATTTAGCTGTCAAATTGCAGAGATGGCGAATAGAGAGTGAGCTTGAGCGATAGTTTAGTAACGAAAATATCCTATAAGTGGAAAAATAATGGATTGCGGACAGTATTTTTTATGTAATTTGTTGTTTACAAATTGAAAAAATATACTCGACCCATACGTAGACAAACGCGAAAAAGTCCGACCTAAATTTACTGACTGATTCTCACAATATTCATTTAAAAACAAAAATAAAGCAAGTTATCCTCCTGGATCGACAACTATTGTGATATATAAATTTACATTAAGGAAATGGGAATGGCCGCTATTGTCACGGTAAAACGAAACACTATAACAATTTTCATTTCTGTCAGCCATGAAAAACAAAAAGAATAGTGTATAAAATTAATATGTTATTTATTATGATACAAAAATATTGCAACATCATCATGTTACTACTTTGCCACAGTTTTGCTGCTCCTAAATCATAAACATCCGTAAACAAAAAGACCAAAACAAAACATGACGTATTATTTCTAGTAGAACCGCATTCCTTCCCATAAATAACGAGTCAACTGTTACAAGATCAAAATCAAAATCAAAATCAATTTTTTTATTTCATATAGGCCTACATGGGCACTTATAAAACGTCGACAATGTGCACGGTTCGGGTTGGTCGTTTCCTATGGAGAAGAACCGGCAAGAAACTCCATGGTTACTCTTTTAAAAAAATGGTTTGGTTTTACAATATTTCCTTGTTACAGCATTAGTACTTAGATATGTGGGGACAACGTAGGCCCGACAATAAGTCGTAAGAAAACAAAAAAAAAAAGATTACATATTATTTAAACAAAAGAAAAGAAATGTTGTATCTATGAAATACGTTAATTCGCGTGTGTTCGCAGGCGATGAGCCAACAAATTGTCATTATTTATAGTTGTGTGGGTGCCAACGTCGTGTGATACCGCATGGTTCGTTTGCTGGAGAAAAATTTTAATAATGAGAATATGTCTTTGTTTTCAAAGTTCTTTTTGTGGAAAGCAACAAAAATTACGAAGCTACAATGTTTCAACTGTTGAGACGTATTAAAAGTTTTATGACGTAATAACATTTACAATGATAGTTGGTAGGTATGCTTGCAAACCTCAAAAGAATGTGGGTTTCCTGAAATTATGTGAACCAGGTGGTAGCTCTGAGACGTCAGTTCCAGGCAACTGTCAAAGTGCTTATGTTCTCTGACATTAATTAAATTGCTGTCAAAGCCATGTTGATATCTTATGTTACATTTTTCAAGAAGCGTCAACTAGTGCCGCAAATTTGCCTGAAAACCTATTTTTTTTGCCGTAGAGGTTTGCTGTAAAAAGTTGATCTTAATATATAATAAAACTAGTATCTAACATAAATTATAAAATAATATCTGTTAAATTGCACTCGATTCCATTGCCACACGTTCAAATAATTCCATAGAGGGTTGAAACCATTAATAAGCCCACTCAACCCTTCCTCCAACAATGCAGTTGCAGGCATACATATAAATTATTCAACCACTGCAGCCCAGCCTTGCGTTAATAATTCCCCACATGATTACCGGGAGCCGTTTGCCGAAAGAATTAATCTGAATTTTTCATTAACCCAACGATCTAATTATAGCAAGGAGCAGTTACAGGTATTTACAGCAAATACGTAATTGCTGAAATACTGGTATTTCGTCGAAATTATCAATGTATTAAGATGTCTGCCCACTACACCGTATCATACTATGACCGTGCTAGGAACATGTGAGGCAAAAAAAAAACTTTGTATTGAAAATATAAAACAATGCCCGTCGACAACACCGTCACGTACCATGCACGGAGCGTATCGGCACCGATAAAATATTCACGTCGACAATTGTTGACACTAAAACCATGTTGCTTTAAAGGTAATGACACGCTGTCGACATGTTTTAGTGGGCACAGTAATCCGTAGACTCCTTCATTATCAGTAATGACGATGGTCGTAAAACCAAAACATAAAAGATTGGCCGCCTGCCATTTTGATTGCGTTTGGCATTCCCATAAATTTTTGTAATTTTTCGGATCGCTTTGGCGACGCTTTCATTGATAGAATGTTACTTGCCTAGCTAGAGCCTCGTATCAAGTTTCTTTCCTTGCCTGATATGTTCAAAGCACGGTCATGGTATGATACGGTGTAGTGGGCAGACTCCTTTATGCGGTTCGGAATTCCTGTAACGTCCTGTTATGTAGCTGCATTTAATTCACAGGACACTTAACGTGAAATTAAATGCTACGAACCATTCTCATTTCATTTCCATATAGACGAAAATTCCTTCACTTGAGCAATGATGGGCGAGCATGGCGTAGGCAGGATTCAACACATAATTAAACATTATTTTTATTTGTCGTGTCCTCAATTCTGGCTCTTGTGGTACTTGATATCCTAATAGGTACAGTACATGCCCAGCCAGGGTAGCAATGATGGTTGTGTTTAGAATCGTGTTAAATTAATTAATTTTAAATCTTTGATTAAAAGAAGGTACGGACACTCGACCTGCAAATATGATTGAAAAGAATGAAAAAGAATTAATTTGCGCCAGGTATGTGACACTCCAGGCATAACTGCAAATACTGCAAAAACTGCTATAAAAAAAAAACTAAGACTGGATTGGATTGGAGTAAGAAGTCAGAGTGATCAATAAGTAACCAAATTAATATGTATATATCTATACTGATAGATAAATAACCTGCATCTGCTGATACCGCGTGTAGCTTTCAAACAAAAACATTTTTATAAAATGTAACTGTTTCAGATAGAATGTTGTTAATGCTTTAGTATAGGCTATTTTTAAAGGGATTTTTTATTATATTTTTGTTTGAAAGCCACCCTGTATTTTGATGTAGTTTCTTTGCTCGTCAGTGCATTTCAACTACCCGAAAGATGCATTAAATCAAATCAAAATATAAACCTTATCCAACTTTCAAGAACAAAGGACATCGCCAATTAGCAATTGAACAAAAAAACAGAACTTCATACGTAGTTTCACTGATCAATGGAGATTTGACTTAAAGTTCAGTTAAAGCCCCAACCATTTGTTCAAATCCTCTAGGATTGTCGTGGTATTTGTGCCGAAGACTATTTAGCGCAGTTTGTTCGACTAAATTGATGGAAAAGGATTATTGAAATGCTTTCAGACTTGTTGCATATTCACATTCAAGGAATTTGTACCCGTTGTTAGAGATAATTCTCGGAAAAATCGCAGCGTTAATATGGGAAAGGATGAAATAATTAACTGTAACAAGCAATTTATAAATGTTGTTTGGTTAACGTCGTAAAGCGTCTTTGACATTAGTTGCTTATACGAAAGCAATGCATTTTTCAAATAAGTAGACGGTCTAGACACCGTTTTTTTGATTAAGGATCACTAGACACCACGGTCAGTTTTACTCTTTCTGAATGTACTGTGTCTTCACTTTTTTCCCTTAATAATACCAAAAGAATACTCTGTCACGAAAGAAAAGCTAGAAACACAGATCGTTTTTCAGATAGAAATGTTATAATTTCAATCAGATAGAAATTTTAATGTAGGGTTGAACCCTATAATATTAAATACTGGTGAGCATTTATATACTGAAAAGCATTAAAAATTCGAAAGAAAACTTTATTCATTCAAATATAATTATTATCTCTGCACAATATTGTACCTAAGTTGCAATCCACACACGAATTTAATATGCACAGTCTGTGATGCAAATGAACAAGAACTTTAAACACAACACACGTACACTACACACACATAGCTGGAAAACTCGGCTGCGATCAGTGCACAAAGATAGAAGTCTTAGCAGTTGCTTCCAAGTTTAGTGCGTGACCAGCGTTTTACCACTTACAGGGCTCTTGGCTTGCGCCAGAGTTTTGATCAAATTGAACTAGAAGCGCACACTTGCAGTTTCTCTGTGCCGAATGCGAGCAATTTACTTTGGTATTATTTTGGACACGTTTGTAATATGTCTTGTTGTGACTTTGGTAAGAAAAACTTTGCAAATTGGAGAAGAAACTTTGAGAGCTTGTAAATTTATCTTGCCAGTTTTTACGTAGTCTGCATTTTGATGTTGCAATGCTTGTAAAGGACATACCTAACTGTGAGTTCAATTCTAGCCATTTCTAGATTAATCGTAACATTTATTGTTAATTTAGAAATATGTAAATTCTTTGCATAAATTAGATACGCCACATTACACACGAAATACTTAGTATGTACTTTGATGCTCAATGGCAAATCAGCAAATTTGACTTTTCGGTCTGTCACGCCCTAACCGGTTTCGCGAATAAGCACAAAAGAGAGCAATTGAGCACCTGAATGTGAATACAATTTGATTGCCACTCACCCTTCCATACTCGTGATAGACGGCCGTCGGAAAACGTGTCCAGCTGTGACGAATGGCCGCCATTTTGCGAGCCTTAATAACAACTGTCAAATCATGTCCGCTTCGACCTAGAGCAAATAATCATCTAGGAAATTTATGATGCGGTTATTATGCGTGATTAATCAATCTTTGGATATGAATGAGATCTATTTGTTTACTAAATATCTGGTCGAATAAAGTGAATGCATTTATTGGACTGTTATTCTCTGACGGGAAAGGAAAGGGCAATGAAACCGTATATTTTTTTTTTTATTTGTTATAAAAAAATTAAAAAAAAAGGAACTCGCAAGGATTGTTACTATATTGATTCCTGATATATTAAATTTAAAAAAGGAGTAGGTAAGTTTACAAACATGGATTCATCCAAACATATGTCATATCATGCTTGACCACTATCTCGCCTGATGTTAAGTGATGATGTGGTCGAAGGTGAAGCACGCTTGCCTAAAAGTAATCTATTCACTCTTGCCTTGAAGACCCCTAGATTGTAGTTATAAGGAAACAAAGACTACCACTTAATTTAGGAAGTGTGTGAGTGTAAGTGTGCAGTTCCATCGCACACTCCGCGAAATGTAACCTATGGAAAAACGACACGCTGGCAACTCGTCGTCGGTGTTCAAGGCTCTGGAGCTTTTAGTCGACCAGCGCATCGTTGCCGATAAGTCTCTTGGCCCGTTTGAATTGACTCAAGTGCATCAAGTTGGTACCTGGCAGATCCGTCCCAGAGGTGAGAGCGGTACTCCATGCATGACCGAACTTGCGCTTGATACAAGTTGAGCAGCTGTTCAGGTGTGAATTGCCGTGTCACTTTCGCAAGGATCCCCAACTTTTTTGCAGCCAAAAGAGCCTTTGCTTCAATTAATGGACCAAAATTGAGGGTCGATGTCAACGTTACGTTACGGTTAAAAATAAATGAAAAAATTCGTTGCACCTACAGGAAAGTTTCATCTCTGGTGAAATTCGATCTACTCTTGCCGATTGCTTATAGCCTCTTGATACATCACTGTACTCCCCTTCCCCAAGTCTAAAAGTGAAAAACTCTTTTATATGAGAGACAATTGAAAGTCAATATAAAATGGCTGATCGGTAACAGTACGTGAAGATCGATTGAATATCAATGTTTAAATAATACAAAATTGTATTTATTTTTGTGGAAATGTCGCCTACATCTGTTATTAATTGTTGGTGGTCGAAATTAGACTGTAAATAACGAATACATTTCTTTTTTGCTTTTCAGCTTTGTTCTGTTAATTAATTAATCATCAGAAGCCCTCGAGCCCACCTGCAAATACTTCGAAAGAGGCTCAAAGATTTATTTTCACGCTTAAATCAAAAGTGTAAATTAAATCATGGAATGTCAACAAAATAAAATACCCGTAGTAAAACAACACTAAAAGTACTAATCCTATAATTATATTAAACAAAACACAATCATACCCCGTACAAATATAATTGGTGACTTTAATATGCGTTCGAAGTGCTCACTCAAACACAAGCTAACGGTAAAACGCTGCAGGCCTGTCAACGTGACAACGGGCCCTCGGGGTCCCAAGTCGTAAAATGACACGCAGTCACAGCTGAATTAACGTTCCTAGATTACGATTCCTGTGTCCTAGAGGTGGGTCACTAATAAATCTGCTCGAATAAACCCAGTCATAACCGCGGGGTTATAAAACTTTACAGGGCCGTGAAATAAATTTCCATACATTGAGTGCAGAGTCTGCCGTCGGTTATATACGCGTACAAATGTAACCATTACGCGTGAGATTTTGAATTAATGATGTAATTGCTTCCAGTGCTGTGCTGGATCATAAAATATGTAGTAATGTAAAATATGTGGAGGTCATTTTCATTATTTTTGAGGTTAAAATACACAATTTTGGAATCGTTTTGTTGTGGGTTTTGATAAGTTTTATCGATCGTATTATTTTTAAGTCCTTCCGCGGATTCACTGCCCTGGATTTTCTCGCAGGAACCACGTGTTTCCTGGGATAACAGTATCCTAATCCTAAGGCTTTCTATCTGCGATAGATTTTTCATAATCGGATCAGTACTATGAGTTTTAGTTTTTTTGAGAGATTACCTACATCTTTCCAACAAACAATCTTACCTTTTTTATGATTTTAGTTTAGATGTTTGCATGTTTCTGCAGAAGAGCAGTGGTGGCCCAGTGGCAACGGCAGCGACTTACAAGTTCTAGGTCGTGGGTTCGAACCGAGGTAGGCGCTTAACTTTGTGTACATTATTTCATCACCACTGCTCTCAAAAACGGTGAAAGAAAACATCGTGCGGAAACCGGCATGTCTTAGAACCCGCAGTGGGCCCGCATGGTGGATTACACACACAACGGACCAAATGGGAGTCTAAGCGCGGAAAAGGAGTCCATCTATCCTATCCTATCCTATGTGTCTGCAGATTTTTTCCTATAAATCATAAACTAATATACCAACGCCCATAATAATATTATTCCACGTATAAGTTAATAGTTAATTAACATATTTGCTAATGTAATTGCTAATTAGTGCCAATTGCACATTAACAATAGAAAAGGAGTTAGGAACTAATATTAATTACCTTACCCATAATTACCGGTAATATTCATGTAATATCGTCTAAATTTCTTTTATGGTAGGTAGGAATGTATTATTTTATACTACACCTGCTCGGAAAGTACCTTGATACTTTATCAAATTTACGGTAGAAAGTACGTCATTGCATATCGAACAAATATGCGGCGAGAAAACGCATCTGAGCGGGAGAGAAAAGTGTATGAAAATCCATTTCTTACGTGGTTTTTCTTTTTTAGGGTTCCGTACCCAAAGGGTAAAAACGGAACCCTATTACTAAGACTCCGCGGTCCGTCTGTCTGTCTGTCTGTCTGTCTGTCTGTCTGTCTGTCTGTCTGTCTGTCACCAGGCTGTATCTCATGAACCGTGATAGCTAGACAGCTGAAATTTTCACAGATGATGTATTTCTGTTGCCGCTATAACAACAAATACTAAAAACAGAATAAAATAAATATTTAAGTAAGGCTCCCATACAACAAACGTGAATTTTGTGCCGTTTTTTTGCGATATTGGTACGGAACCCTTCGTGCGCGAGTCCGACTCGCACTTGGCCGGTTTTTAATTTTGGGTAAGACTATGCGCTGGTAACCTAAATATCAAAAGACAAAAAGTTTTTACAGTGAGTTTTTATCTAGCTGTGTGTTGGATGGTGTCAAACAATTTGAAAAAAGAACATGTGAAAATTGCAGACGCCATTGGCGCCATTTTCAATTTGTGTGTTGTTTGAGGATTCAGTTTTCGTAGAAAAGTAAAATAAAACTAGTAAAGATAGTATGCATAGTAAAGATTTAGTTTTTTATTTTCCTCGTAGGTGTAGTATAAAGCACTATGTATCACTCGAGAGAAAGTGCGATTCCCGATCTCGGGTGTTTTAAAGCCCTCGCCTACGGCTCGGGCTTCAAACGACACCCTCGACGGTAATCGGTCACTTTCTCCTCTCGGTGAACAATGTACTATTTCCTTTCTAAAATTATTATTTTATCAGAATAAATAATACAAACACTAAATAGATTTTACTGACGGTTAAGATAAAACGAAATCTTACAATTATTCACTATCTCCAGTATGCTAAATAACGTAAGACATTAATTTTAATAAATAGTTGCACTCAGAAAGTTGAGTCATAAATCTATGCATCAGTCGTGTTGACGTTAAAAGAAATGTATTAAAGTTTATGAAACATGAACAAAAGCTTAAACTGAAAATCTTTTTGCGCCCATCTGAACATTTTATAGAAACCTTCTCAATACAAGCAACAGATAACAAAAGAAATGCAAGGTTACTTACCGATGAAACGATATCCCATGTTTCTTTTTAACATTTGTATCGTAATTTTTGCAGCCTTTTACCACACAAATAGGCATTATTATGTTGTCGCGTGTTGGCGAGTATTTGTTTGTGCAAATACTCGTTCACTCCCGCACACAAACCACCGTCGAGTTGCCCCTAAACTGCATTTTAGGACCAGCGCGCTGGTGCCATTTAGTCGCGCGGTTGGCCTGGTCCTTATGCAAGTAATATATATGTCAATGTTAGAAAGTTTTAGAGTTGAATAAGTGGTCTCATTTCTGACTCGTAGTTTATTCTTAATCAACAAACACTTTTGCAAAATATAGCTACCGCAAAATAAAAATATACATACATTTTAGTTTGTACCAGATAACGGCCATCGTTTGACCAAATATTTGTGCTGCCTTATGGCCCGGCTACTTTTTGTACAGTCATAACTTTTTTTTTTTTTTTTTTTTTTATTTATCTATAGGCTCGCGTTTGACCACTATCTCGCCTGATGGTAAGTGATGATGTGGTCGACGGTGAAGCACGCTTGCCTAGAAGTAACCTATTCACTCTTGACTTAAAGACCCCAAGGTTGTAGCTATCAGGAAACAAAGACTCCGGCAGGGAATTCCACTCCTTAGCTGTGCGTACAATGAAAGTATTCGCAAAACGCTTTGTACGTATGGGTGGGATGTCCACCATGTACCGGTGGCGCATTGCCGTACGTCTTGTTGTCCGGTGATGGAAAGGGCTAGGTGGAATCAAATTGTGCAGTTCCATCGCACACTCCCCGAAATGTAACCGATAAAAAACCGACAGACTGGCCACCCGGCGTCGATGTTCAAGGCTCTGGAGCTTTGAGGCGACCAGTGCATCGTTACCGATAAGCCTCTTGGCCCGTTTGTCAATCGACTCAAGTGCATCAAGCTGATATTTGGCAGATCCGTCCCAGAGGTGAGAGCAGTACTCCATGCATGACCGAACTTGCGCTTTATACAATTTGAGCAGCTGTTCAGGCGTGAAGTACCGTCTCACCTTTGCAAGGATCCCCAACTTTTTTGCAGCCAACTGAGCCTTTGCCTCAATGAAAGGACCAAAATTGAGGGTTGATGTTAACGTAACACCAAGAAGGTCGAGATGGTCCGTTATCGGCACGGTTACACCACGGAAAGATGGAGCCGGGTGGAATAAGCTCTTTTTTGCGGAAAAAAGACACGCCTGGGTCTTAGCAGCATTGAAACTGACTAGATTGGCATCGCCCCATTCGGAGACAGCCTCCAAAGACAGGTTCAAGCGCCCAACCATGGCCTCCCGGAGAGACCGGATCTCAGGCCCAGTAGCCCGTGCGCCGGACACGTATCTCTCAGCAACCGTGCTGTCGTCTGCGTACCCAAAGGTTCCGGGTTTTAGCAGGTCATTTATGTGCAGCAAAAACAGTGTTGCCGAGAGCACCGACCCCTGAGGGACTCCGGCGTTAATACCTAACTGACCGGACGAGCAGCCATCGATAACCACTCGAATTGACCGATCCCTCAGGAAGTCAGCAATCCAATCACACAGACCACTAGGCAGACCGAAGGAAGGAAGCTTACCAATAAGGCTCTCATGCCAGACCCTGTCGAAAGCCTTCGAGATGTCAAGGGAGACAGCAAGGGCTTCCCCATGCCTCTCGATGGCCTCACTCCAGATGTGAATGGCATACGCTAGAAGATCCCCAGTTGACCGATTTCGGCGGAAGCCGTATTGGCGGTCACTGAGGATATCGTTGTCTTCTAGGTATGCCAGGAGCTTATTGTTCAGCACACGTTCCATACTCTTACAGAGGATGGACGTTACCGAGATGGGTCTGTAGTTGGCCGGGTCAGCCCGACTACCCTTTTTGGGCACAAAAACTGCACAGCCCTGGACTGCGCAGACAAGACAGAGCGTGTAGCCGGGCCATGAAAGGCTAAATCCATTGACGCGTGTAGTGGGTAGACACTACACGGCCGTTTGATAGGGCACCATCCTTTAGTTAATCGTCACATGGTAAACGACTATTAAAGTATGGGCTGTGTGTCAAAAGCTTTACAAGGGTACTCGTGAAATAAAACATATTTAAATATATAGAATAGAGAGAAATGAGCAGATCATGGATGTTACGATCTAATAATACATGAGTTAATACTATAAAGACGTAGCTGCGGGCGCTCAAATGATTAGCAAATAGAAATGTAAACTTATATTATTTCATCAATGTGCCTTCCTAAGGCGACTCTTACAAAAGTCACATGCAAAATTAAACAAAAATAACTTCAAATATGCCTAGAATTCCAAATTTGATTACTCTTCCAAAATGTGCCAGCATTATTAGAGGCAAGGAGGTCGCCTTCCTTACAATACATACTAACTAGCTAGACCAAGAAGGAAGCCAATTAAACAGTATCTATATCCTTCTTTACAATGCAATATCCTACTATCTGTTAATCAATCATGTCTGCGGTTTTGAATGAAACATGGTACACAAACAGACCATGATCTTAATCCAGATCCATACTAATATTATAAATTCGAAAGTAACTCTGTCTGTCTGTCTATTACCTTTTTTTCGCCTAAACCACAGAACGGCTTTCAATTAAAAGTGAACGGCAGATTTCGTACCGCATACTTTTTTTGTTGTTCGGTTATAGAATTTGTACCACTTATTAAGGCAACTAAGCCATTTATTTTTATGTAAGTTAACTATTTTTAGAGATTCGCATTATGTACGGGCAATAGCTCCGCACACTGAGATGTAGAATGTAGATGGACGAATCACACGGGATGTGTACAGGAAATAAAATCACTGCTATGTGTCCGTTAATGATTGAAAATACCATTGTTCTAATCCGATTCGGTCTGGTGGACAGATGACCGGATACCTAAAGTAGGTGAGTTGTGGCGGGCGTAATAGCCTAGTCAGCGAATGTACATAAATAATCGGTGAATTAGCGACTGCTTGTTCAGGTAAAAACTAAAACAAGTTATATCATGTGGCGAACACAAACATTGAAATGATAATTAATTATTTAGAAATACAAATAACATTAAATATAATCAAACTCATAATTATCAAACTGTTGCAATCCGCTGCTGGACATAGGTATCTTTTAATGCCCTGAGTAGGTACAATCCTCATCTCAATCTACCTACTTAATGGTAAGTAAAACACTACAAAGATAGCAAAAAACCATTTTGAATATTTACTTTATACATTTACCCATATGTAACATTGGTAGACTGGTACATAACCTTAAAACTGGTTATAACTTTTACGTCCCAAGTTCTAAAAATCTAACCCTCTTACTAATAAACTCGGAATAAAGTTATACCAGGTATAACTAAGGTATACCCATACATTTTCATAGGTTTATACCTGGTATAACTTTATTCTGCGTTTATTTGTAAGAGGGTAAGAATTTAAAAAGGGATTATCTATCATTTAGACTACCAATTAAGACAAAAAATATCCCAAAACAAGAAAATTTATTAGCGGTACAAAATTCCCATACAAACCTGCCGTTCTCCTTTTGCAAGGAAATAGATGAAATCCTGGCATCCGGGCACTAGCTGTCCGACATTTTGCTGAACTGGTCCTTTTTGGCGCAGCCGTGGGACACACAATGTTACAAATATATTATTTTCTTTTTTTTATGTTATAGTTGTTTAGTCTAAGTTTTTTTTATTTTTTATGTTGTGTGCTATGGCTTGTGTCAAATAAATGTGTTTTCTTTCTTTTCTTTTCTTTTCTTTCTTTCTTTCTGGATAAGGACACAAGCCAATTTTTGTTAAAAAAGAAAATTGGTAGGGCAGGTAAATTTAGGTTTTCCAATCTGACAAAACCAGTAGGTACGAACATTGCTACAAAGTAAAATCTGTTTCCGACATTCATAATTCTTGACTTTAATTCTCATAACGACATCTATCGAAATATCAACCGTAATCCTTTTATTTTACATGAAGGGACTGAATTCCTATGCGATAATAATTATGTATGCGTTTTATTTTGTTCATTTATTCCATTTCGAACCTGCCTCCCTGAACTTACTTTGTAAAAAACGAAACGAATTTCAATTCATGTTTTATTTACATCGTTTAAAAAGGAATAACATCAAGTAAAATATTGAAGAACTTTAAGCAGAGAAACACCATAAAAAGGTATTTTTATGCCTACCTTTGAAAATATTTTGATGATTTTCAACCCTACGGAACTCTTAAATATAGATTTCTTATTGCTTACGTTAAGCTAGTGCATAATGAGTGTAGGCAAACTACAAACACTAACTTCAACAGGGAGAAGGGCCACCTCGATAACTTATTTTAATTTCTTTGTTAATATACGAGTATATGTAGGGTTTTAGTATACATAATAATGTATTACATCCGGTTGTTATCTTATACAACTTATTATTACTATTTCTTTGTTTAACTGTTTTGCTTATCACAGTTTAAATAATGCAGGTAGAGAATGCCTAAGGCATTAAGTCCACGATTGTTCCTTTATCCAGTCGACCGTCAAGATCCATGAAGTTTAAATAAATAAATGTAAGTACTAACATATGACCGATAAACTGATTTTCTTTAATCTTTTATTTCAAACAACGATTTTCTGTGGTAACTGCGGATTCAACAAAATTTAGTCTGAGAATTTATGACGCAGTATTCACAATTCAATCAATCTGCCTAGCCTTTTCCCAATTATATTGGGGTCGGCTTCCAGTCTTACCGGATTCAGCTGAGTACCAGTGTTTTACATGGAGCGACTGCCTATCTGTCCTCCACAACCCAGTAACTGGGTAACACGGTACCCCTTGGCAATACTTTTTCACAATTGCTACACATACATTCAAGCAGTAAAACTCTCAGATTTACTTTTTTCAAACGCCATGTATTTAGAAAATGTCACCATAAATAGCAAAACTAGTCATTGGAAACAAACTTTTTACATTCATTGTGTTCAGAAAAGAGAAACGAAACCTCGCGTGTACAAAATTCAATTTAATAACAACCTTTACTTCGATATTAGTTTCGTTGTTTTATTTTCGATTTAAATTTTCCAAATGGAAATATTCAATTTGGAATATGAATGAATCCAATTATTTTGTAGATAATGGATGGGTCTATCAAAATGTTATTTTCCAGTGGAGATACTATCAAAGTATTAATTAATGTTGAGCTTGAAAATGAGTTTTTCAATACGACCCTGAAACCTGAAACATTTAGGCCTTAGTAATTTATTTTTGGATCAAACCACGTTCTAAATAAGTTTACCGGATGCCACGCGGTGTTTCCATACACACTTGTCCCACCGTCGAAGAATCGTATAGCTATCGACTATTTTCTCGCTGAAGAAACGGACAAAAGACAAACCCGTGTCAATAAAAGAGATACTTAAATTAATCTGCCGTCCTTTAACTAGAAAGCCGTTAACCCTCAAATGGTAAATTTTTACTTTTTAATAGAGAGTGACAGAGTTCAAAATTCTCTATCTTTCTGTATAAGAAACATGTCTGGAATGTAAATAGTTCCAAAGATATGAAATTTTTGTAGGCCGTTAAGTAACACAATTTACGACGATTCCATCACTTGAAAGCGTCTAACCCACACTTCTTCGCTAAATGTACTCTAAAGAACCTTAACTGCCTGATGTGATGGTTATTTTCTAGCCTTTAGCTTAACTACAAGTACGTTATCTGATTTTTCTTGACTATAGAGACGCATAAGGACTATAACTACTTTATAGTTAAGCATTTAAAGAACAGTTTCAATGAAAAACTTAACTTATTTGCGGTAATTCGCCCTTAACGCTTTTTTAGCTAAGCTGCTTGTAAAAATAATTCATGCCTGTTTGATGAAAACACCGGCAAGAAATTAGATTTTTCTTAGCTACAAAGCAGCTAAGTCTCATTACTTAACTAAAAGGCAGTTAGCTGACTCTCGCGCGGCGTGCATTGTCCTTAATCCCGTGGGAGTCAATCTTTCCACCCGGAGCACCGACTGCCACAGTCGTGTACAACCATCGCACATCGGCATGATCAGGTGGTCAGCCAGTTCGCGAATATGTTTCCTCCGACTGCACAGCAAGATTTTTTCTTGTTAACAGCTTATTAGTTCGATTCTTAATCAGTCGGGTTTTTTATTTTTGAATTAACTTTTTTTATTCTAATCGGACTAGCCCGGAAATATAAGAAAGTTACTAATTTATTAAGCTATAGATTAATATTTTTTTTTTTAATTTTACTGTTTCTAATTTAAGCCATGAAAAAGATTCGAAAAATATAGACATTTGTAAAATAATGTATAAAATAAGTTACATACCTCTATCACCAGGATCCATCATCAGTCTTTGTCAATAACGCTTAATTACTTTGTTATATCACCGTGTAAAGCCTTAATTTTGCTGAAGAGTATACAATTTAAAGTTTTTAAACGACAAGTTTCTAAAGAATCCTCAAATGTCAATTAAATTTCGAGCGCATCCGCAAGAAATTGAAAAATAACAGAAATTAAATATAATTAAAACATTATCACCGATAAATAATACGCAAGCATAAAATGTTTTAATGGCAAAATTTACTTATTATTTGTGATGACAATGAACATCATCAAAAAACCAATAGAGTCACTAAGTAAATTTGTTTAGTATAATATTTTAATTTCACCAAACGCCTAGAAAGTTTGTGCACACTATTTCATCGTTCCCTATCCATTTGCATAAAATTTTAAGACATAATATAACATGGCATACTTTTGTTTACCCTAATTATATTTACGCTAAACAGCTTGCGCATAATTTCTCTCATCATAATGATGTTTAAGTATAACATTCTACAGCATAAATTTATTTACGCATAACATTCTACAGCATAAATTTATTTACGCATAATGATATTAAAGCATATTTTATATGCATATAAAAAAGAGCATGCATAGAGAGAAACAGTGGGCAAATACAAATATATAAAAAGCGAATTGAAAAAAAAAAAAATGACGGAGGCCCGCTATGCGGGGCTCCTATTTCTGTCTGCAGGGTCTAAAGTAACCTGACATGAATAAGATGAGGGGAGCTGAGTTCACTCGCTTTGCTCGCTCACTTTATCCCGTCATCCTCTTCGAACCTAACCTATCCGTGTCGGGGTGCTCTAAATTCCCGAGCTCACTTTGTCCGCTCTTGGACTAATTCGTTGAAATAATTACTTAATAAAATGTATAATGCATGATAATTATTAATAAATCATTTGCATGACACTCCATAATAAATACGTAAACACAGACAAGACTGCGTGAAGTCGGTTTTGCAGCGATTCGTTTCTGTCACTAAATTTTGTAGCACAACATATTGACTTTTTATGACACCATTTCAATTATAAATTGAAAATACCACCACGTAACCGGCTATATATTTGTGACCAAATAATATTCCGTAAAATGTTGTTTCGGTGTGGTGAAAATATGACAAATAAAACATTAGACAAATAAAAAAAGTTCAAAAGAGGCTTCGGCCAAAGCAAAAAATTATTTTGTAAATCGGCGAAATGTAGTTCGGTAAAATAATACATTAAGCCACATGATACTTCGATGATCTGAAAATATGTCAAATAATGCATATGGCAAAAAAGACTTCGGTCAATAGTTTTCAGTAAAATGAAATTCGACCAAATAATATTCGGAATAGTAATCGGTTCCCCCAAAGAGTAAAATAATAATTGGTTCCCCTAAACGCGATACCAGCTTAGAAAGAAAAAGTGTTAAGATCTTAATTAGTTATTAGTTGAATATTGCCTATTAAAATTATATTTCTTTTAAGTATCTTTTAAAAGCTGAAATAAAATTTTAATTTTTGAAGATGTCTATAATTTCTTAGATATTCCCATATGAATGCTAAACTATAAAGAAGTTAACCACAATCAAAATATTTGTAGCCCCCTTTTAGATAAGCAAAGAATATAAGATTTTAGAAAAGTTCCGCATAACATTGGCAACAATTAGCTAAAAAGCATCTAAAGCCCCGTAACCGCTCTTTAGGAAAGTTATTAAAATTGAAATCGAAGCGAATGTCATGGCTATAAAGCAGTTATGTCACTTAACAACTTTTTAGGTAAGTATTTATGAACAAAATGTAAAAAACATTATAAAGGCTAAAATTTTAAATGAATTACTTCACTAAAAAGCCGCTAAGGTATGGTTAACGGCCTTGTAGTACAGTAATAAGATAAAAAAACTGGATATGATGCTTAACAAAATAAGAAAAAAATATTTTAAAAGTAATCAATAAGAGTTTCTGGACGGAAACGATTCTTTAGGATAAATATAATTAAATATCAATTGATGTGTCTTACAACCATTAACCTAAGTATCATAGTTTTTAAGAAACAACGATTCCCGCGTTTTTTGTCATTTACTCGGAAATTACTTTTTGGGCTTAACGGCCTTCTAGTTAAAGGACGGCAGTAATATTTGAACGCTGGCTGTTCACACTGCGAGCAAGATTTCTCTTACCACTAGTTTGTCGCAGCAATAAGAGCTTTCAAAGATAATACTAGCTGAGCGATACTCACTCAGCGATGCTCGCTTGGCAGTCAGTACTCACGCCGAGAATCACTGGTGGTCATTTCTGCCTACAATGTGGTTCTAGGTGCTAGCTAACATAATTATTATGAATTTAGAATGCACCGAGTGGTGAGAGTAATCGTCCGTCACACAAGAACACTTGCTTATATCCGAGCGACCAACTATAGGAGCTATACACTCGCTTCTCGCTGTTCGCCAACTCGTATCTAGCTTCTATAGCTCTACTCGGTTCTCGCTGATCGTCGGCGGTGGGACAAGTGCCCTATTCACTCAATGCAAAGTAACTGTCATGGACGTCAAAGCCACCATATTTTTCCATGTACCAAATTTAATGGAGATGAATTAGATCCTTTATTAGTATTTAATTAGTGAAACTTAGAATACTTGTACCTATTCTAAGTAATGGCCTCCACTCGACTCAAACTCGACAATCAATTTGATAGCTATAGCTTGTTATTTTTCGACATAAAGGTCCCCGTGTCGAGTTTTTAATATTGTCATATAGCGTGTGACTTGAGTGTAGTTTCTTTTAAACGGACTTAAGAATATGTGTGATCACCTTGGCGATCCAGTCAAGTACTTACTTACTTCTTTTTGTTTACAATATCATTACTCTGTCCTTGTTCACTAACCCCTCTTCATTGTACACTCCTTTCCGTCGCAAATAAGTAAGAGGTCATTAACCTCGTGTTTTACTGTTCGTATCTGAGCGTGATCTCGTTGAAACTACCCAAGGTAATAAAGTTTGGAGTTTAAAAAGTGCATAAAACAAAATGTTACAGTACTTTATCTTCCTTTGTTTAGTGCAAATAATATATTTAACGTAAAAGGCTTTTACATAAATAAGAGGTAGTCTAAAAGGTCTTTGATTCAATTTTGGTCGATCATCGATAAACAGTTTTTTGTTCTACGAAAATATAGGTACGAGTATAATATTAGTATCTCCTTCTTCTTATTTTGTAAGACATCTTAGTAAAACATTTCTTTTTGTATTTAGTTTTTTTTTTTTAATAACCTGTTATGTTTCATTCTTGGGAATAGGCCTCTCCCCACTCCTTCCTCCTGACATGAACCCGCGCTTTCTTCACCATTTCTGGCGAAATCTGCCCCTCCCACCATCTTATTCGTGGTGTACAGCGACACCGTCTCTCTATCTCAAGAGCACTAGCTTTGTGGTGGTTTGGCGCAAAGTTTGCCGAGTAGGCGGCCCTTTGAGCCACATCAGCTATCTGGGTTTTTGAGCGCAGTATAGTGTTTCGAACTCGATGCGTTAATTTAGTAAACTGCGCTCCATTGCTCGTTGGAAAACCTTGAATTGCACAGCTAAATAGTGGTATTCCCTGCGTCTTTGTTTCCTGATAGCTACAACCCGGGTTTAAAGACCCCAATCTTTAACTCAAGAGTTAATAGGTAACTTCTAGGCAAGCGTGTTTCACCGTCGATCATATCATCGCTTACCATCAGGTGAGATATAGGGCAAATGCTAGCATAGGCTCGCGTTTGACGTTAAATAAAAAAAAGATTTGGGTTCTACTCTCAAAAATGGAAGTGACAATATTTCCTTCTTCATACTTACTTAGACTAAATAAAACTGAAACAAAAACAACATACAAAATTACAGCAACACACAACAAACAACCTTGATATTTAGTGTTACTCGTGAATTGACTACTGTTGATGTAGCCGAGTTTCACCGTAAATAATACTTCTCTGATGATTGGTAGGTTAATAAAGTTAGCAGAGGCTGGAAATAGTACCTAAACTCGCTACACAGTTACCGGCCCGGAGCAATAATAACTATGTTACCGTGACATCCTGGCTACAAAGTGTCTAGCTAGTCGATGGCAAGGCAGGAAGACTGTTATTAGCCAATGAAATTGACGGTAAAAAGAACATAACAAGACATTATGCCTGTAGGTCTTCCCTGAAGGGTTTTGGTGCACCTACAATACACTCACATTTCTTTAGTTATGTTTAAGTCCTAGTCTATTGCCATCAACTCCGGCAAAAGTCCAAACTGTGACGGACTTTTGCTGAAATTTCAGATGGAAAAACCCAATAACACTTTCCTCGGTCTGGGAATCGAAACCATGACCTTATCCTCAACAGTAGCGCTTGTGGCCACTAGAAAAAATACAACAAAAAAAAGAGAGGAAATTGCCGGATATAATCACACAGAAAAAACAAATGAGGTTATTGAACAGGCTTTGGGATGACTTTCCTAGTCCCTACCTTTTTCTTTACCTACATATTTCAAATTCGCCGCTAAACGCACTCCTACATCTCGGATTGCGGCAAAGAATACATTAGCTCCGCCATCTAACGGCGGGTGGCAAAAACATTCAGTAAGAACTCGATATCAATGCAGGCCTGCTAAAATTCACTTGCGCGAAGGGTAACAAGACTAAATGGACAAGTGTGGTGATCACCCGACTCCAAGCAGTGTTCCAAGTATCCTGTAAGTACCTTAATTCCTCATTATATCCTTCAGCCTGTTTTTGTAGAAATAATTACCCCAAGCCACGTCCTTGGTTGGACGTGAAGCTCATTCAGTTATTAAAGCTAAACTGTTTATGGCTTAATTTGCATGCAAACATTATAAACACATTCGCAGAATAAATAACCTTATAATTACTCATTACGCTACATAAGCAAACAACCCATTCTTAAAAAGTTATTAACACCAATTCTAAGTAGAGTCCGCAGAAGAAACCCTAAAGGAACGTAATAAAAACGCTATAAAACTTAAAGCACACGTTTGATACAAAATGGTGTCGTTACCTGTACCAAATTGCGCATACTTAAGCGACAGACCGATATGCCGTACAAAGTTCTCATATCAGTTTCGGCTTTATCCTTTGGAACGTTCAATGCTCTTTTAAAGGGCAAACTTGTATAGGATAGATAGTTTATTATATGAACACTGATGGGTTTTGTGATTTATGTGTACGGACATTTTTATAACGAGTTTTGGGGTAAGTAGATATTATGGGACAATGGAGGACGAAATTGGGATGGCAGGTGCTTTGTTAATATTTTCACAGGGGTGTTTAAATTGGGGCATTGGGCAGCCTGGGGCATTGTAGCATGGTGCGGGTGACAGTTTCAATAACATTTTTACGCATATACGCATACGCAGTTTTTGTAGTTTAACGTCATACCATAGTTATACCATATTTGCCTGTATGAAGTTCAAGAAAAAAAAAAAAAACTCGTAAAAAATGTTATTGAAACTGTCACCCGCACCATGCTACAGCGCAAAGAGTATAGATGAGTGCAATTCTAGTAACGAATGCGTCGCGATTGGAAAAATGTCAAAAAATGTATGGCAATTCTAATCGCTATCGAAACGTCACGTGACTAATGCCTTACATATTGGCATTTTGATCTTTGCTGCAATGGAATGTCACTGTGCAATTGCTGTGACTGTTTAGTAAGTAATAACCAAAGTTAAGCCAGATATTATTTATTACAATACTTGATTCCACACAGAAAATACCTTACATAAAAACTTTTTCGCAAAAAAATTAACTGACTTCAAAAACAAAACAATACAAAATGGAAAATAACTTTCGTTTCGGAAGTCGTACTACATGTTTTTATCATTTTTAGTAATTTGTTTTTATTTTATTTAATATTTTTTTGCAAAAAAGTATTTATGTCTCTCTTATTAGTGTTGGTTCACCATCACTACAAATGCAGCAAGTTCTATAGTAAGGAACCCAAAGGATTGACAATATACCCATAGTAAGTAACTCAATTTACACATTCTTGCTGTTTGTTGCTAAAGAGTTCGGTTGTATATTCCATATCTTGTCCGAAAACTGCCTAAACGAATTTGATGAAACTTGCACTATGACTTAAGTTGAGAGATACTTAACCCAATAAAAAAAGAATGAGCAAAATCGGTTCTGCCAAACGCGAGTAAATCGTGGACAAATATAAAAACATTCGAACTGACAATCTCCTTTTGAATTCGGTTAAAAGTAAACAAAAAGCTCCAAAAAGCATGCAACGGACTGCGATATTTCATAGTTTAATAAAATTTGCGACTAATCAGTATCTACATTCTGCTCAAAGTTGCAACCCAGTATGAAAACCTATGACCGTTAACACTATCATACACTACAAAATTTAATATGAAAGTTAAATAATGCTAGCACAGATAATATAATACTACAGACACTAGTAAACAAGCCGGTCTCACGTGGAAGCGTTGTGTTAACTTGCTCATTACCTGTATTTGCAACTGAACACAACTTTTGTTACGGAAATGTTTACGATACCAACTCGCAGACACGATGGGTTCCGCACAAATATATTTAAAGCTGAGTTTCTAGTCTAGAGTGATCTCGATAGTTTAGCAAATATGCTGAATGGTTCTGGAATAACTAATTCTGCATGTTTTGGTTTGGTTTGGTAAATGAAGTTTAGATATACTAGTAACATCTTCTGTCAATAGAAAGAAAGATTAGTGTGATGCATAACTCACTTTTTAAAACAGCGGTACATATAGAACTTTATTTAATACTCAAAAAACAATACATCAGTAAAAGATTTCGAATACGTCGGCGTCGACGCTGGCATGGCGCTGCGCCTCGAAGTGCACAACGAACGAACGACTACGTAGCAATGCTTCGCCAGTAGCATTGTTACCAGTTGCCAGATAGTCAAATATTACATGACACATCTCAAAATGTTTCGTTTTCATGAGAAAAGTTACATTACCATATTTTATGTGGAAAATGACACTAATACGCTCACTCGCTCGCCGTAGTAAGCGCTTTTTAAAACGCAAACGAAATTTAAAAATACAAGTGTGTGAGTGAATTAGCAACTTGCGTGCTTTAACAAACGTGTTGTCGCACCTGATTTTGTGAAACACAAAATCAGGTGCGACAACACGACGAACAAAAACTTCCATAGATGCGTGTTGTTTCACGATTATTTTTTGCTTGCTGAAAAATATTTCGATTAAGTCCTAAAAGTTACGTAAAAGTTACATTTTGAGTCGTGTTACATGGAGGTCAAAAATAACGTAAAATGTTACAAAAGTTACATTCTGGCAATGCTGGACGGTTGGCAAGGCGTGAAATGCGAATGAAGACGGAACACACTTACGTGTTGTGGCGTGGCGTGGCGTGGGTTCCACCAATCAAACGACTTTGTGCAAGCCAACGTCATTACACAACGAGTTTAGTAGCCAATCATCTGCATCAGAAGGCGCCACGCGTTGATGCGTTTCGCGGCGCCTACAAAACAACTGGCCTTTCCAAACATCGTCGTGTCGCGATTAAATGTGAGAAACGGCTCTCATTTTCATTTCTTAACACTACAAAGGCTAATTTAATTCTAAACCACTTTTAAATTTCCTCATATTTCCGCCACTAAAATTGCCTACAAAAATACTAATTTTCAAAGAAATTTATAACCACTAACCCAAAATTCAACCCGCTCGGTATCCTAAATGAATTACAAGCTAATCAAAACTTTCGTTCCAATGCTTTCCGACCGCATTGAAATTTCACTGTAATTGTCAAACTTTTAATTGTTATTACTGTAATTAAAGTGCTATAAGTAGAGCAATTATAGACTTAACTACTAATTTACTTTTTGATCATTTTTTATGAACTTTTCTTCAGTCTCGTAATTATTTTTGATCAATTTCTTTCATAATTTTCATTTACTGTATAAATGATTGACCACCGATTTCGGAATTAAGAATTTGTAAATTATTAATTCGGTGGTTATTCAATCGGTGGAGTATTTAACAAACTCCTTTTTACCTGAATTGATGTCAAAAGTTGTTATCTGTCTAACTCCAATTGCTTAAATTCAGAAACCCGCTTTCAGTTGGTAGGAAGTGAGGTAGCTATTATGTATATTATTAATTCTTTATTGTATATATTTTTTTAATTCTTTATCCTTTTTACGATGATCAAATTTTAACCAGTTTCATATTTGTTTTCAAATTAATCTAATTTGCAAACATAACTTTCACCACAAAGTCGTTTTCAATGTTAGTTTTATTTTAACCCGTTAACCGAAAAGAAACAATAGATTTACAATTTTGTGGTGCGAAATATTTCAAAGTGAAAACTATTTTTAATTTGTTAATTATACGTGTTTCTAGTCAGTAACTAACTGGATTATTTTTTAATTTCGTTTTAAAATTTATCGCTGAAACCATTTTGTAGTTGCTATGTTTTAGCTGTAATCTATATTGAACAAAGTATTTACATACCAAGTGGATTTGTAATTGAGTTTCTGAATATGTCGAATTCAGAACAAATCTCGATACGAATTTTTAATGTCTTAGGTAGATCTTTTCTTTCTTGCAGTTACTTTCTATAAATTTTCCACGCGAATCTAATAGAGCGTTTTTCATGTTGCAAATAGATTATTCCTTCGATAACGATATTTTACCAAAACAGCACTAAGTACTTCAAACAGATGCAAAACCATTCTAGTAATTATTTAAATTTGAAAGCCTCACTGTTGGGATGGTTGTTAATATATCAGGATCAAATAGGATACTTTTTATGATACCTCATTCTCTAGAAATAAAATAATTTTCTCGAGGGCGAAAACGCGGGCAAAAGCACAAGCCTAAGAACAATCTTAAGTAATAATAACAATCCAAGAAGAAGAAACACAGTTGCCAGTTAGACGTCTCATATTTCTACTAATATCATTTGTTGTGTCTACGAACTTGCTACGAACTACGGTCGTCGGTGTTAGATTCCTTCGTTGAAACCCGATATTAGAGGCTAGAGGTAGGCATAGAGTATCCATGACTTAATATTGATGTAGGTCGTTTAAGTCAATAGAGCTAGATCTAGCCCATTACTGTGAATCATTCTGTTGACTGAAATTAGTTTGAAAGAAAGTCCTTTTTATGTCATAGGGTTGGAAAGCCTTTCACAAGTTAAGCCGATGGAAATAGTAGGTCATACAGACCTTGACTGCATGCAAGAAGCACAGGACCGGTCAATGTGGCGACGCTAAGACAGGCAACGGACGTCTTACGATGGGCTCCGGCAAGAAATTCTTTCGTGTTTTTGTTTTTCAATGAACAGACTTATCCATACTGTAAGTAGATGAGATTTATCTAAACGTCTAAAGCATTCATTTAACCGAAAGCTTTTTGTCCTACAACCAAAAGATAAAAACTTGAGAGGTGTCAAGGGACACCCGGATGGAACGAAGTTTTATTTGATTCGCTATTGAAATACAAAAAAGAAAAAAAAAATTGTACATATACATACACACACATATATATATGTATATATTTACTCTGTCTGTCTATTCTTTCATACACGTCATAAAAAAAAAAAATTGTACATGCACAAGTTCCGAATATTGCTGATGGAGAGTAAAAAAAAAAATTACATAATAAAAAATATCCATATATATATATGCACTCTGTCTGTCTATTCTTTCGTACAAGTCTTAAAAAAAATGTACATAATAAATTATAAAAAATAATAACAATAATGAATCCTGACAGTGATATATATATATATATGTATATGCCCATTGTATATGTATTAGACTTAAGTTTCTTTTTGTTAATGTATTTCATGGTGTACAATAAAGCATATTATAATAAATAAATAATAAATATATTTTTGAAACACTGTCAGAATTCATTATAGTTATTATTTTATTGTTTTTTCGCGCACGCCGCACGGCTTACAACTATAGCAAAAAGTGTCGTTACAACTTTTGGTCTTAATTTTTTCCGTCTAGCCCCCTTTCGCAACGCGCGATAAGGAACTTTGTTCCAAAAACATGTGTCAATTTGTCATCCATCAACAAGCACTGAGTCCTTGTGGTGGATTATGTCCCACAAATTCACAGAGAAGAGGCCTATGTCCTAGCAGTGGGAACGTTAAGCTGATTATGTTATTCTAATCCCATTTCTGTGCAATTATTTTCCTTTCTTTATTTACCGCCTTCTGTCTCTTGACTCACACGCACGAATTTTCTTCACAAATACACGTAGGTACTCGTACTTTTAATAGATTGTATGTTCGCCTAAAGTAAAGTGAACAGTCAAAACAAATCACCTTTTATTAAGTATACTTAGTAAAATGAGACATTACGTGTTTACCGAGCCATATTGTGTTAGCTCTATTTTAATAGCGTTAATTAGGTAATTACAAAAATAGACGGCATGTATATTGTTTGGGAAATGACAATGCTTTCAAGTTAAATTGTTGTTTTTTGTTGAAAGCAAAATCAAACACTGCAACCATTTTCTTTTTGTGACATTTATTTATCAATATATAGAATATTATGCAAAGAAGAATCTGATCGCTAAAGACTGCGATAAAGTTCTTACTCGTGCAGTTTTTAACATAGGCAAGTACACAGATTGTTGTTGGTAAGTGTTTTCTTTCTTCCAATAAAATTGGATTCGATTTGAATGATAAAATAATCAATTAATTAAAACTTGGATTGTCACACGAAAGAATGTGGCCCACTTTCCCTTTGATCCCAAGACGGATATTTGAGGACCCGGTTCCTATTATATTTCTTATACTTTATATTAGACCGGTTCTGATATTGGCATGTCTTGTCGTTCGCAATTTAACGGAGTCTGATAATATATGTATCTGCCAAGTTGTTGGGATGTCGCAGACGGCGACGCGACCATTGAACAGATTAATTGTATTCTCTTGATGTGTAAACACAACGAGATACGTTTTCTGTTATTATTATGATGATAATATTGTATGAATAGGCGAGCTTTTACCTTCTTCAGGCATAAAATTTAGGTCGTTAATTGGTGTAAAATGCAAGGACACATCTGCAATGTTAAGAAAACTCGCA
Source organism: Orthosia gothica (assembly GCA_949775005.1). Classification (NCBI taxonomy): domain Eukaryota; kingdom Metazoa; phylum Arthropoda; class Insecta; order Lepidoptera; family Noctuidae; genus Orthosia; species Orthosia gothica. The sequence continues at coordinate 13,897,789 of OX459037.1, read as the reverse complement.
AAATATGCGTCTTTATGTATGAATGCAACAGGCAACAGCCTTGGGACTAAATCTTAACCGGGAACCATTTATACTAGTTACTCTCATACATGTACAGCGGATTTAAATAATTTACGAAGTGTTACTCTTAAACCATGTTGCGAAACAAAAAAAAAGAATGTTCGCGGCAAGAAAACAAATTGTAACAAACGTTCCGTATGCCCGCGGTGGATATTAAATTCTTTCCCTTTTGTAACTGTCGCTTCGCTTATTTTGTTTACAATTTGCGGAAAATTTTAGACGCAAGTCAACTTTTTGTCGAGTTTGTTGGATTTTAAATTGTGAAAATGCTTGCTTTGAATAAATTTAATTCCACGCAAGTGCCTACAACTTTCATAATGAGTCACTCTTTACCGCAAACATTTGTAAGAACCTGCTTATTTTATTCGCTTAATGCGTTTATTTATCTTTTTGGAGCGTCTTTAATACAATAAAGAAAGTTATTAGAATAATTAACTTATTTCTCTCTGCTTATTTTGTATAACGAAGGACACGTTTCATTGTTTGTTAAGTAAGTACTGAGGCTATATTAAATAAACCAAATCACCACAATTGAGTTATCAAAATGAGGACGAGATCTCATTTCGTGTTTCGTCATATTATAAATCATATCTTCGGTATCCCAAACTATCTCAAAATGGGCATAAGAAGATCAAACTCACAAATTAGCTCGATTTATGAAAACTTACTGAAATTAGTAACTCCAAAGATGAAAACTTTTTTTAATAACCGAATACATTATGTGTTCAATGTACAAATAATTGTAACAAGACTAATTCGATTCCCACGCTATCCCACAAACATACTCAATATTTTGTTAAAAAACTACCTGATAGCTCGATAGATGGCGTTGGGATCGAATTAGATCGCGCTATGGTTTCGTTACCTGGCAGGGTGTATAGGACTCGGGTTTTTATGATTAAAATTGTCTTGCTCTGAAGTACTGCGTTTTATTTGAGTATAAAAGACTCCATGGCACCTTGTACCGATATTGTACATGGTCCATACGAGCCGAAGGGCGATATTGGAAGAACACAAGTAACAAGGATTAGTTACGCTACTTGATACTAGGTGGCGCTAGTAGTCGGTGAACAAACCTAGTGTTGAGGATTGTGGATCACGTGAGTAGAGAAGTGCATAAGTGGATAGTGGACAAAAAACCGTGAGTACATTTAAGTGTTATTTAAAAATAGTGCGGTCAGGGACTTAGAATAGTTTCGATAAAAACGACCAGACATCGAATCTATGCCCGATTTCGAAGCGATAAGTGTTCAAAACACTTAGAAAAATTACACTTGGCAGCACTTAGAAAATTTACTCTTGTTGGGACTTAGAAAAATTACTCTTCACTGGACTTAGAAAAGTCCCACTTATTGGAAATACTGTTGACATAAAACATGGAAAAGGAATTGAGAAAGTTGAAGGATGTCCAAGGACAAATTGAGAAGGGCTTGATAAACTTCAAAAAGTCTCCGAAAGATCGGATAAATTACAACTATGTGGACGCACGTCTAGAGATGTTGGAGGGCCAATTCAGGAATTTTACTGCAAAATACGAAGGAATAGTAGGCGAATGTGAAGGTGAAGAATTGTATCAATACTTTCAGGAAGATATTTATGAAAAGGTTTATGAAACGTATTTAATGTATAAGGTTGATTTAAAAAATGCTCTGTCTCAATTAAAAGTTAATAATTCCAATAAAGAAGTTTGCGATAGTTCATCTGACAGTGTGGGAAGGTTGCCAAAAATAGTTTTACCTACTTTTAGTGGAAAATATACAGAGTGGTCGTCGTTTCGAGATTTGTTCATATCATTAGTCCACAATAACAAAAAACTTGATGACGTACAACGTCTCCACTTTTTAAAAACTCAGCTGTCAGGTGAAGCAGAGCAGCTTATAAGACATGTTCCTATAACTGATGTTAACTATAAAAAATGTTGGGATATGTTACAACATAGGTTCAATAATAAGAAATTTATGTCAACATGTATTTTAAACCGACTATTTGGCCAACGTTATATTGGAATCGAATCATCGAAGGCACTTAAAGATTTGCTTGATGTTACAAATGATTGTTTGCATGAACTTGCCAATATTGGGATTGATGTTAGTTCGTGGGACGTTATTGTTGTTTATGTTGTAAGCTTGAAGCTGGACGTAGAATCTAGGAAGCAGTGGGAACTGCATGTTAGTAAAACATCCGACGATCTACCCTCCTTTAAACAGTTTTGCGAGTTTTTAGAGACGCGTTTTCGAGCCCTAGAATGCGTTGAACCTAAATATAAATCAAAAGCCGATAGTAATTCTACATCTCACGCTAAAGTAATGCATGGTGCTATTAATGGTTCATGTCCACATTGTTCTGAGAGTCACAAGCTCACCAATTGTAAGAAGTTTTGTCAACTAGATACTGACGAGCGTCGTGCCATTTCAAAGTCTTTGGGTGTATGTTTTAATTGTTTGGGCAGTAACCACACTTCCAAAGTTTGCCGTGTTCTTTCAAAATGCCGTATATGTCAGCGGAAGCATCATTCGTTGTTGCATCCTAAGAACCTTAGTGGAGCCAGTGGGGATACTACGCCAGCGGTGCCTGTAACCCCACATGAAGGTACTTCAGAGCCAGTACATGATGTCAGTGCAAATATAGCAACTCATTTTGTGAATGGACAAGCACAGGGTCAAGTCTTGTTAGCCACGGCTCTAGTAAAGGCCGAATCACAAAATGGGTCCTCTCACATGTTGAGAGCTTTGTTGGATCAAGGATCACAATCATACATCTTTTATAACTGAGGCAGCAGCGCAATTGCTTCGTTTAAAGAGAGTGGTCTCGAAGACTACTCTTGCAGGTATAGGAGGTGGCCATGGCAATATCGTCTCTAGACATGTAGTTACTATTAATATACAATCATTGCATGATCCCTCTTTTACCCTAAAAGTAACTGCGCATGTATTAAGCTCACTGACCTCAGTTATGCCAAATACAAACTTTGAACTCGAGAATTGGCCAGAAATTCACAGTATACATCTAGCCGACCCAAAGTTCAATTGCCCTAATAAAATCGACATTTTGTTAGGAGCTGAAACATATTGCCGTATTTTAAAGGAGGGTCTAATCAAGAGCCCCGCGGGCTCTCCGGTTGCACAAGACACGCATTTAGGTTGGATTGTGTCAGGCCATGTTAGTAAAGCGGATAAGTCTCTTGATTCCCACAATACTGTGATCGCGATGCACACTCAAATAGAAGAGAACGAAATGTTAAAACGTTTATGGGAACTAGATTCTGAACCTGCTTTAACGAAAAAGCTTCTTACGCCTGAAGAACGGGCTTGCGAGGAACTTTACGCAAACACAACGAAAAGAGAGAAAGATGGGCGTTACGTCGTAAAATTACCTTTTCGTTCAGAAGATCCACCTTGTAAATACGGTAATTCTAAAAATATAGCTGTAAAAAGATTGTTAGGTTTAGAAAGGAAGTTGGTTAGGGATCCTGAATTAAAATCACAGTATACTGATGTGATAAAGGAGTATTTATTGCTGGGCCATTTAGAGAAAATCACCGACGAGTCTGAAATAAATAACAGTGATGCAGTTTATTTGCCCCATCACGCAGTGGTTCGACAAGATAAACTGACCACCAAGGTAAGAGTGGTTTATGACGCGTCATGTAAGGGAACAAACGGGGTTTCCTTAAATGACACCTTAATGGTAGGACCCACTCTTCAGGCAGATTTGAGACATATTGTCATGAGATGGCGACAACATCCAATCTGTCTGGCAGCAGATATAATAAAAATGTATCGCCAAATCAAAGTAGCGCGGTCAGATGCGGATTTCCAAAAATTGTTTGGAGAGAGGATCCTAACAAAGACATAGAGGACTTCCGACTTCTGACTGTCACCTTTGGTACGTCATGCGCCCCTTATTTGGCTGTCAAGTCATTGCAGCAAGTTGCATGCGATGAAGGTAATATGTATCCATTGGCTGCTGAAAGAGTGAAGTTAGACTTTTATATGGATGATCTGATGACTGGCTGCCAATCTGAAACAGAAGTAGAAAGAATTTATAGTGAAATGAACAGTTTATTAGAGAAAGGAGGATTTCAATTGCAAAAATGGACAAGCAATAGGATGTGTTTATTGGAATCCTTAAAGGAAAATTCTGGTAGAGATCTGCAAATTAAAACTGATGGGGTAACTAAGATTTTGGGACTTACCTGGAACCGGAACACTGACGAATTTGATTATTCTGTGAAGATGTCACCTCCTGCTGCATCTGAAACAAAAAGAACGGTCATATCAGAAATATCACGGCTTTATGATCCGTTAGGGTGGATAGCGCCGTGCATTATAACCTCGAAGGTCTTCATACAAAAATTATGGATTAGTGGTATAGGCTGGGATGATGAACTGCCACCAGATCTCTCACAAGAGTGGAGATATTACAGATCAGAATTAGAGAAACTGGTGGATTTTCACATTCCCAGATGGATAAGCACGAGCGATGAGGACATTACGATAGAGCTACATGGATTTAGCGATGCTTCGAATGTAGCGTATGCGGCTGTGGTGTATTGTCGCATTATCGATGCTACCACGAAAATACACTCACACCTCATAACGGCAAAAACAAAGGTAGCTCCTATTAAGCAGATATCCATTCCACGGCTGGAATTGTGTGGTTCCGTTTTAGTAGCAAAACTATTGACCGAAGTAGCTGAAGTAATGAATATTTCGAAGGCTAACATCCATGCTTGGACAGATTCATCTGTTGTTTTGGCCTGGTTAAATGATCATCCAAGTCGTTGGAAAACTTACGTGGCCAACCGCACTTCCGAGATCCTTAGTTTGCTAGACAATACACAGTGGGCTTATGTTAAATCCACAGACAATCCAGCGGATATCGCTTCTCGTGGAGTGTCTTCAGCTGTTCTACTTAATGATGATCTATGGAAACGAGGACCAGGTTGGTTAAGAAATGATCACATAGAATATACTAGACCCAGCGCAATACGCACTAATGAGGAGAAGAAACTTGTTAAAGTTTACACTGCTAACCTCGTGTCTGAATTTGAAGCCATTTGGGGATCTAGGTATTCATCACTTACACGTTTAGTGAGGGTTGTTGCGTACTGTAAAAGGTTTTTGCAGTCAACAAGAGTTCGTAAAGCAAACATTAAGTTTACAGCATACCTGTCAGCTTCAGAAATTCGTGAAGCCTTGGATGTGTGTATCAGGCAAAGCCAACAGCAATGGTTTCATGCAGAATTTATAGCCCTGAAAAATAAAGTTCCATTAGACAAAACGAGTCCATTATATAAATTAAATGTGTTTATTGATAAATGTGAGATATTGCGCGTTGGGGGAAGACTGCGCTATTCTCAACTACTTGATGATACAAAGCACCCAGTTGTTATTCATCATGATTCCAGTTTGGCCAAGTTAATTGTTGACGACGCTCATGAAAAGACTTTTCATGGAGGACAGCAACTGGTACTCAATTTTATACGTACCAAGTACTGGATCAGTCGAGTAAAAAATATTGTACGAGCTCATATACGACGTTGTGTTACCTGTATTCGATATGCTGCGACCACAAAACAACAGTTGATGGGAGAGCTTCCAGCTTGCAGAGTGACCCTAAGCAAGCCGTTTCTCAATTCCGGGGTCGATTATGCCGGCCCCATTAATATGAGGGTCTCTAAGGGTCGTGGGCAGCGGTCGTATAAGGGATACATCTGCTTATTTGTGCGCGCAGTACACATTGAGGCTGTCTCAGACTTAACAACTGAGGGTTTCCTAGCAGCGTTCAAACGATTCGTTTCCAGGCGTGGTCATTATCGTCATATCTGGAGCGATAATGGCACCAATTTTGTGGGCGGCGTGCCAAGGAGTTACAGATACTGTTCAACCAGGAGAGCTCAATGTTTAAAGATATTGCAGCTGCTCTTGCGAACTCTCAAACCGAATGGCACTTTATTCCTCCCCACGCTCCAAATTTTGGTGGTTTGTGGGAAGCAGGAGTTAAAAGCGTTAAACATCACCTGAAGCGCATCGTAGGGGACTCTACTTTGACGTTTGAAGAGCTGTCCACAGTCCTTTCTCAAATTGAGGCATGCCTAAATTCTAGACCCTTGTCTCAAGGTAGTAGCGATCCAGAGGATCCTGAACCTTTAACTCCTGGCCATTTTTTGGTGGGTCATCCATTAGTAGTGGCACCCGACTACAATTATGAGCATGCCACAGTTACTACTTTACGCAGATGGCAATTGGTACAACGTATGGTGCAACACTTCTGGCGTAGATGAAAACAGGAATATTTAACACAGTTCTTCCAAAGACATAAATGGAACATTCGTAACCCTGATTATAAAATAGACGATGTAGTATTAATAAAGGAAGATAACTTACCTCCGTCTAAATGGTTATATGGTAGAATTATACAGCTGCATCCGGGTAAAGATAGCTTGAAGCGCGTTGTCACTATTCGTTGTAAGGGCATTACGATTAAACGTCCAATTTCAAAATTGTGTTTTCTTCCTGTTACTGAATAACTCACAAAGCATTCATTTTGTGCTAAGATTTGTTTTTTTTTTGTTTTTTTTTACGCTGCACTATTGTTTTTATTACTGTGTTATATTTTGTGCGTTATGAAACATTACTTGTGTTTTGATGGAGTTCAAGCGAACTCGGTAATGTTATGATAAAGTTTTACTTGTATGTTGTTATTCGAACTTGTCAAGTAGATAAAACTTTGTTGTGTTTGTCATGTTTCGATAGGAACCATACCTGTCAATTATACGTAATGAAGCCGTCCACTATTTAGTATTTGTTTGTAATTATCATACAGTCCATTGTTCTTATATTTGCTGAGTTTGTTCATGGTGGGCGGTTCTAAAAGGAACATATTCCTTTTGGTGGGCGGAATGTTCAATGTACAAATAATTGTAACAAGACTAATTCGATTCCCACGCTATCCCACAAACATACTCAATATTTTGTTAAAAAACTACCTGATAGCTCGATAGATGGCGTTGGGATCGAATTAGATCGCGCTATGGTTTCGTTACCTGGCAGGGTGTATAGGACTCGGGTTTTTATGATTAAAATTGTCTTGCTCTGAAGTACTGCGTTTTATTTGAGTATCACAGACTCCAAGGCACCTTGTACCGATATTGTACATTATGTATATTTACGAATGCCTTTAAAATATGTTTAATCGTTAAAGCGAAAGAGTTTCAATGCGTCGGTAAACTTTGAAATTTTTTTTAACAGTAAGGTGGCCCCCGCAGACAGTAACTACACGACAATGCGACAAGAGGGCCTAGTCAAAGTGACATTCTTTCAGCGATAACTACGTACTTAACCTAATATTTTGGAGCTTTTCCAGAACATTTTCTATAAAAAACGCGTCGTCTCATTGTTATAGCATTGTCACGTCGCACCTGTGTAAAGGAACCTTAGTAAGTTCTGTTAATTTAGTATTTTAATCGGAATATCAATCAATTTCACCGGTACTATCACGATTGAATTTCTTGTGGGAGCTCTTTTATATCGGCGCGGTAACTACTGCGTGTGACAGCTATCAGAGTACTAAGGAAGACCACTTTACATTCATTTTAAATAAAATCTGCAAGCGATACAGTTATGAGATGCGCCATTGAAGTGGAGTTCAAGTATTTTATTAATAACTAGCTTCTGACCGCAGCTTCACCCGTTTTAAAAGTGTTTTATCATCCCAAGGGAATACAAACTATCCTATGTCCTTCCTAGGGTATAAACTATGTCCAAGCCAAATTTCATCTAAATCAGTTCAGTAAATCCAGAGATTTTCCCCTACAAACTCACAAACTTTACCTCTTAATAACATTAATATATAATATAGCATTATATAATATAGATATGATAAATGTTTGAATGATTATTTAGATGAAATCATGTTCGGATGTTTGTTAATCAGTCACGCCTCAGTGCTTGGACGAATTAGGATACTATTTGGAACACAGCCTTTTAATGTTCCCACTGCTGGGAAACAGCCTAGGCCTCCTCTCTGAGCGAGAGGGAATGCGCCTTAATCCACCATGCAGGCCCAGTGCGTGTTGATGGATGTCACATGTCTTCGAATTTTGGTTCTAGGACATGCCGGTTTCCTTCACCGTTTTTAGAGCAGTATGATGAAATAATTTACACAAAGTAAAGGCACACGACCTACAACACGTAAGTCGGGGCTTAAACTAGGACATTATATTTTTACCCGACTGCCGAAGGAGGGTAATGTGTTTATCAGTCTATGTATGTATGTATGTAAGTATGTATGTATGTATGTAAGTATGTATGTATGTTTGTTCCTATGTGGCGTTCCAGAGACCAAACGCGTTGGCCGGTTTTTATGATTCGTACGTCAATCGATGCGTCTTAACCCTGTGAGTGTCATAGGCTACATTAAAATTGGATAATAGAAAAATGGCGGCTTTTGGGTGCCATATTGTGAAGGCCCAATTATTTTTTTCTTCCAAACCCATCGTGTGGGGTATCAAAATAAAGGGTTTTAAGAGGTGATTTCAAAAATATATAACACTTATATCTTTAAATGTATCTAATTCGAAAAAACTAACTAAAAAGTTATAAATAAAAAAACTTAATTAAAAAAATCAAAAAACCCGACTGCTTCAAAAGCGAACTAAAAAGTCGTAAACAAGAAAAAAATCATGCTGTGCAGGCGGAGGATACACCAGATTTTGGTCAGCCAGCCGGCGAATATGTATCCTCCGACTGCACAGCATGAATTTTTTCTTGTTTACGACTTTTTAGTTCGCTTTTGAAGCAGTCGGGTTTTTTGATTTTTTTAATTAAGTTTTTTACCTTTTAATCCCAGCAGTATATGCCCGTGGCATATTTTTGATACGCGAGCAAATACGCTAGCAAAAACCAGAGTTTTATAAATTGAATTTAAAGAACCTTCTGCCTTAATTCAAAAGGCTAAAAGCTGTCCTAACTACAATAGTTAGCATGATTGATTGTGACAAATTAATTATAATTTAAAAGACTTCTAAAGACTTTTACTGTCCAAAGCATCTGAATGGTAAACAGACTAATCTCTTTTGAATGTAAAATTGTTTTTTAGACAAAGTTTTAAGAGACTCCCTCATCAAAAACATTTATTGCGCCTTGAAGGTTACTTGTACCTAATTGGTTTTTGAGAACTTTGTAATTTAATTTTAATTTCTTAATCTAGAAATTTCCAAAAGAAATTAGCGTTTTAACGTAAAAAGTTTTTACGACTAGTAGTTTCGCATACTTGCGTAGCTTACCGTAGCTTTATATTGCAGAAATCCATTTCAAAACAGAGTGATATAGGTAAGTACCTGTCTAAAGCTCGTTGGTCAAAAACTGCCGATAAAAAGTTAAATCAAAAAACACGACCTAAAAATCGAACTGAAAAGACGTAAACAAGGAGATAATCATGCTGTGCAGTCGGAGGATACATATTCGCGAGCTGGCTGACCAAAACCGATGTACGTACCAGATGGACAAATCGCAGCTGTACAGCATGATGAGAAAATCATGCTGTACAGTCGGAGGATACATCTGGTTTTGTTCAGCCAGCTCGCGAATATATGAGTATGTTCTTTTTTTATTTATAACTTTTTAGGTAATTTTTTTTTGATGAATTAGGAACATTTAAGCACACAAGTGTTACATATTTTTGAAATCACCTCCTGAAACCCTTTATTTTGATACCCCAGACGATGGGTATGGACCAAAAAAAAAATATGGGCCCCCACAATATGGCACCCAAAATCCGCTATTTTTCTATTATCTATTTTATAATGTAGCCTATGACACTCGCAGGATTAAGACGAATCGATTGACGTATGAATCATCAAAATCGGCCAACGCGTTTGGTCTCTCGAATGCCATATAGGAACAAACATACATACATACATACATAGACTGATAAACACATTACCCTCCTTCGGCAGTCGGGTAAAAAACTAGAAAAAGAAAGGTTTCGTATATCTATGTTAGTAAATTATGCAATCATCTGTACGTTTTTATAATGTTTAACCTATATTTTATATGTTGGGCAAGGCCATGCTTTTACATTCAACTTTCTCTGCTGCCTTTTCTAACCAATCAGTCAAGCTCTGAATCATCGAGACATCGTTTTCTAGGCCTATCTCTATCTCTATGAGGACGCCCGTCTTCAGGTACCCACTGCGTAACGACCCTAGCTCATCAGTCTTGATGCATCCTGCCGGGCGAGCACGGCCTCTGTGAAAGGCTTGAGTCACGCATTTTATTACGGTTTTAGCTCCCAAACTGTGATAAAAATCTGTGACACAAGCCTGTCATAGTAGGCCGTGCTCGCCCACCTGTAAGTACATGTATGAGCAATCCAATTCCATTTCAGACACGCAGTCTTATAACCAATATCTACTTTGCCTGTCTCCTTTAACTAATAACAAAGGAGAAAAAAATGCGATAAAACAAACCGTTATGTTTAAGAAATACTTTGGTTTGAAAGGTTTTTTGCTCATGCGTATTTAAACCGATATACTCGTAGTTCTTGTTATTTTTCGACGGAACCCTAACTAAAATTATTCAATATAGCAACTGTACTCGTAATAATATTTTAAAAACTCGTACGAGTTTTTCTGTTTAGCAAAAGTTTTTTGTTTTCAGTTTACATTTGTGGTTGTTGAATAAAACATGCTTCGTCTCGTCTGCTTAATGTTTTACCATTTATATTTTGTTTAGAGATTATTAATAATATCATTACAGTTTGAAAATAATCTTACAAATATTAATGCGAAAGTTTGGATGCATGTTTGTTAGTTACTCAATCATGCCAGAACTGCAGTAATCGGAATGAAATTTGGCACAGAGATAGATTATATTCTAGAATTGCAAAAAAAATTGTACTAATGCCATTGAAAAATTACTTAAATAACGTTGTTAGTTGTGTAAAAGAGATAGTAAACATATGCTTATGAACCATGTAAAACATACAAAAATAAAATCATAACAACCTTAGTAATAATATGTTATTTAAATTCTTATATATTTTATATAAATAATATCAATTTGAAATCAGGTACTAATTTAAGTATGCTCATTGAGGCGAGTGGGTCTCTTTATAACATTATCTTGTAGAAATATTAAATTACTTATTTTATTTTGTCGATATCCATCTATAAAGTCAATATCTGAGCCGACTACATCACTTATTGAGTAGCGAAGAACTTTCAAGAACGAAATAGTGAAATCATTCAAAATTTGAGAAAGAAATAAGGAGCGTGCGTGCGAGGATCCAGGAACGTATCATACCAATCCCCGTGGCGCAAACGCGTGCTTGTATCGGCTCCTTTCGCAATTTATGTCCTTCATATAGTTTATTTATTGCAGCTTATTTATATTGGTTGTTTGTTCCTATCATTAAATAATTAGATTTAACTTTTTGGTAGTTGAGTAGATTGTTTGAAAATACTCATACTAAAATATTTGTTTTCGGTTTGTTAATATTTGTAGATTTTAACGAAGACTATCTGCATAACGGCAATACTGCAGTCTCAAATTATTAAGTGACGCTGGTTATAAATCTTTATAACAAACGCTTGTTTCTACCCGCGGTGGTACTCAAATAGAATCATCAAAAAATTCGTCCACATCGATGTCAATGGGAAACGTGCCCAGAACGCTGGCAGCATTGCCACGTTGAATGGCAATGCTGATCCTCTGGCTGAAGAAAAGGCCAGCCCTCTGGTCACGTGAACAGTCGACTAACCGTTTACTTATGTCTCGAAAAACTCGGTGAGCACTCGGACCCCATGGACCTAATGTCTCAACCCCAAACGGCTCAAACATATAATTGCCGATAAAGTTGTTATATTTGCGCCGTTTGAGGTTTTCTGCACCAGCAGCAGCCGCCCCAGCACAGCCCGCCGTGCTAAGAAGATGGGATGGTGCAAGGGTATCGACACATGTTGCATCCCACACCAAAGGCCTACCCAACTTCCAAGGAATTATGGTCATCCCGTCCGGTCTCTGCCCATCGTCGCGTTCTAAGCCATTGGGTTAAAAGCTTGTTTTAAAAAGATTTCTACATTCATTTCGAGTTATGCAAGCATAAATGTATTATGAGGCAGTTCTTTTTTTTTCCATGCACGGGCCGTGCATGAAAAAAATCCGTCGTCCGTCGTCGTCCCGGGCGTAGCCCTGATATACCTCGCGATATACCTGGAACTCGCGAGTTCGACTCGCTCTTTAATACAAAGTTCTATATATTTCAGTATTATTTTTTTCCATTTCAGATTCATAATTATGATAAATATTACCTGTGTTTCTCGTAGGTTTAAGCTGAGGTGTACCTAATAGTACACATGTAATTGAGGGTGAGCTTTTAGTCAACTAGAAACCTACACCTCCAGATGTCGAACTTTTACTGAAAAATCCAGTTGGCAAACCATATTGCCTGTCCACATTACTCCTTTAAAAGATGTTTTGATGTGTGCAAAAAAATAACTAAACCATTAAGGTACTTTTGAATTGTCAGCAAGAAAAACAAAAATGAAGCTATGCTTCATAAAATATAGCTTAATCTCTGCGACAGCTGTCAGTATCAATACAGTAACAATAGCGCTTGATAGGCTAACAATAACGTATACGTCAGTTTGACATGTCGCAGAGATCAAGTTATCTTTTATGAAGTATAGTTGCATATCGCAAGCGTCAGTAGGTCTCTACTCTATGGAGAAGGACGTGCAAGAAACTCCGTGGACAATTTTTGCCAACAATAAGTTTTTATTATATTATTTGGTTACATCATTACTGTTGGAAAGTTACAAATAATTATGTGAGATTGATGTAAAAAGACGTGCACCTAAAAGCGACTAGAGTAAAATAAACAACCTTAAAATACAATAATTAATTACGTAAATGACGCATGGATTGGCACCACTCAGCTCGACCATCATGTAGGAAATCGAATCATACAACACATGTGCCACCATCGAGAGATATTTGAGAGAGCATGACACACTCTTATCTGCCAGGGCACATTCAAGTCAAAGTTCTGTTATAAATTAATGGAACACCTCGAGATCTTGACAACAACTGACTTTATTCATAGACACAAACTACATGACAGTAACCACAGATATACTACAACATCTTCCCCTACAACTAAATAATAAAATTTAATAATAAAATAAAAGTTCATCTATAAAAATTACATTAACTTAATTATTTAAGTACTTAAATTAGGCTTACTAATTTATTTAGGTAAGTTGACATTAGAAGTTCAAAATAAATTATTTCTCTTATCCTTCCATACAAACAAAAAAAAACAATTCAGTAGGTACTTATAAGTTAAAATAAAAGAAACACAAACTTAACTTTCTCAAATTTATATAAAACGTTGTAGAGGATAATGTACATTTTAATATGTAAGTTTAAGAAAGAAAGAAAAAATAAAAAAAATAAAAAATTGACTGAAAAATATAGAAAAATACTTGTGAAACAGGATTTTGCAGTCACAAGTTGTCACAAGCAGCTATGTACTACCTTAGTAGTAGGTACCTACTTAGATCTTTGCTGTGCAATCTTTTGCTCAGCAAGTTTCTTAGCCCTACGAGTGAGCGGTCCAGATGTCGGAATAGGTAGAAGCTCACTCTCCTCACTTGTACCTTCATCTGCACGTGCATCACTGAAAGCCTCTTCATCGATTGTATCAAACACACTGGTTTTAGGTAATTCCGATTTGCATTTAATTAGATGACGACGATTGCGTCTGTACCTGCCACCAGCCTTTGTCTGCACAACATATGAACGAGGAGTACAAGCATGACTCACAACTTTTGCTCTATGTCGGAACTTCCCCTCGAGACAAATAACGGTGTCACCCTTATTTAGCGCAGGCAGAGTTTTACAATGTTTATCGTAATACATTTTTGCACAATGTTGATCATTCAACATCGCCTGATATTCAGATGGGTCGATAGGTTTAGGTTTGAGAATGTTGGGATGAACAGGTAGCTGGCAACGAAGCCTTCGACCCATCAAGAGTTGTGCTGGAGAACTCAAACCATCCCTGGGCGTATTTCGGAAATTTAAAAGTGCAAGATAAAAGTCACCATTACTTTCTATTGATTTCTTCAATAATTTTTTAACAGTTTGAACCGCGCGCTCGCTTTTACCGTTAGCCTGTGCATAATTAGGTGAGGATGTCACGTGATCGAAACCCCACACATTAGCAAAACTTTTGAATTCCCGGCTAGAGTACTGAGTGCCGTTATCACTTATCAGTAAGCTCGGAATGCCATGTCGTGAAAAAATTTCCTTCATCTTTTGTATTACTTCATTAGATGTTATATTATTTAACTTACAAACTTCTGTAAAGTTAGAATAATAGTCGACCAAAATAAGATAATATTTTCTTCTATATTCAAATATATCTGAGCCTACTTTGTGCCACGGAAGGTCAGGTATTTCAATAGGAATCATAGGTTCTTTAGAGGGCGCGTTTGAGTGCTCCTGGCATGTGTGACAACGCTTTACAAACATTTCAATATCACGAGACATACCCGGCCAAAACATAACCTGTCTCGCGCGCCGCTTGCACCTATCTATGCCTAGATGGCCTTCATGCACTATTCTTAGCATTTTTTCTCTCAATTGACTCGGAATTAACACTAGGTTGTCTCTAAAAATCACATCGTTAACAACAAACAAATCATCCTTGATCGACCAGTAAAATTGTATGTCTTTGTTTACATTGTATTTATGATCTGGCCAACCATCATTTATGTACCGCATAAGCATTTGGATTTCTTTATCACATTTAGATTCTTTCTTTATAAGACTAAGTTTATCATTCGAAATCGGTATGTTTTCTACAATCATCCGAACTTGATAAATAACATTGGTATGGACCTCTTCACTATACAACTCGGGAAGTGGCGCTCGAGACAGCATATCGGCAATATACATGTATTTACCAGGTACGTACGTCACAATCAAATCATAGCCCTGGATTCTAAGTAACATTCGCTGTAAGCGCGCTGAGACAGACATCAAAGGCTTTTTAAAAATACTTTCTAGGGGTTTGTGGTCCGATTCCACGACGACCCCTCTTTGACCATACACGTACTGGTGAAAACGCTCGCACGCAAATACGATAGCTAACAACTCCTTTTCGATCTGCGCGTACCTTCTCTGCGCGTCTGTTAGCGTGCGCGAGGCGTACTCCACAGGGCGGCCGCCCTGCAGCAGCACGGCGCCAAGCGCGTCGCGCGACGCGTCCACCGACAGCACGACAGGCTGGGCGGGATCGTATAGCGCCAGTATGCCCGCATCCGACACAGCTTCTTTCAACTTATCAAAAGCGGCGCGCTCACTGTCGCACCAACGCCATTCATTATTCTTTTTTAACAAGTTTGTTAATGGAATAGCTATTTCTGAATAGTGTGGTATAAATTTTGATAAATAATTAACCGCACCTAAAAATCGCTCCAGTTCCTTTTTATCTTTTGGTGGTTTTAACTCTTTGATAGCTTTAATTTTATCATAATCCGGCCTAATACCGTTCGCATCGAACACGTGCCCCAGGAATTTGACCTCTTGAACGCAAAGTTTACATTTTTCTTTATTAAACTTCACGTTAATATGACGAGACCTCTCTAACAAAGCTTGAAGTCGCCGGTCGTGAATTTGTTTTGTTTCGCCCCACACGATAACATCATCGATATAACTCTCAACTCCCTCAAGACCTTCCAGAAGTTGACGAAGTTTCCCATGAAACACTTCTGAGGCGCAATTAATCCCAAAGGGAAGGCGTAAAAATTGGTACCTTCCAAATGGTGTATTGAAAGTGCACAGATCAGCACTCTCATCATCTAGTGCCACCATCCAAAACCCGGAGTTCGCGTCTAAAACAGAGAAATACTTTGCGCCGTGTAAACGCGATGCTAACTCCGAAACTGTCGGAAGCTGAAAATGTGCTCGCTGTACAGCTTTGTTCAATTCGCGCGGGTCTAAGCATATACGAATCCCATTATTCTTTTTAGCCACCAATACAAGCGGGTGAACCCATCGTGTGGGATGCGTCACCTTTCGAATCACACCCAGCTGTTCCATTTTACCTAATTCCTCGTGTAAACGGTCGCGTAGACCGTGAGGAATTTTTCTTGATGCACAAATGACAGGTGGCACCTGTTTATCAATCACTATGTGATACTTACCCGGTAAGCATCCTAAACCTTTGAATAAATCTTCGTAACTCGACAGTTCAATCGACCTAATACGTTTCACAAGACCTAAAAACTCGCATGATCTCTGTCCCAGTACACTACTGCATTCCATGTCCGCGATAGCTAATTTTAATTTATAAATAACATTTTTATACGTCCATGGTAATATACAAGTGCCAACAATTGGAATCATATCATGCGTAAATGACATCAAAGGTATCTTCTTTTTAATAATAAGCGATTCATCAAGACCTAGCTCACGAAATCTGCGATAAGATAATACATTGAAATCGGCTCCTGTGTCTAATTTAAAGATTTCAACGCCGCCGCCGTTTGTGCACAAGAGTTCCTGGAACCAGTTGTCGGAACCACTACTCTCGCTGCCGACCCCGATGGTCGAGATAAAAAACATATCATCTTTCGACTCACTATGATCAATATCATCATCATCGCACTCACCTTCATACACCCGATCAACTCGATTACGGCCACTATTACGATTGAAATAATTCAACTTACAATTGCGCGCGAAATGCCCTTGATTACCGCACGAATAGCAGATGATCCAACGCGCCGCACACACGTCACCGCTCGCGCATCCTAGGCCTCCGCAGGCCGCGCACGGAGCCGGCGGCGCCACCTGCACGCGCTGTTCTTGGGGCGCGCTGAAGGTGTGCCCGCGCCTACGCCCAGCGCCGCCAGAGCGTCCCGCCGTGCTTTTACTCTGCGCCCGCGGTGGCTCCTGTCGACTCCAGGGGCGCCTGGGGCAACCTGCCCCTCGGCCGCGTCCCCTGAATCCTACACTGTTGACATGCGCTGTGCCCTCGCCGCTAACGCCAGCACTCGACATTTGGAGCTCGCTCTCCTGCGAGGCCTCCATAGCGAGACAGATCTTCATCGCCTTGTCCAGATCTAGATCTTCGCATCTGAGCAGTCTATCTCTGACTGCACCTTGACGAATGCCGCACACAATACGATCTTTGATCAGATCATCTTCTAATGACGAAAACTCGCATTTTTTGCTCAATAGACGCAATGCCGTGACGTATTGTTGGATAGATTCACAATCTTCTTGATTTCGGGTAAAAAACTTGTACCGGATGAGAGTAACGTTCGATTTTGCTCCAAAATAGGTATCGAATTTTTTCAATAGCTCATTTACGTCATCACGTTCATCTTCTTTCTCGAAAGTAAATGTCTGATACACGTCAAATCCTTCCGAACCAATAAGATTTACTAATAAACTAGCTTGGACACTCGATGGTTCCGTGTGTACTCCTGATGCCTTAACAAACAGGAGGAATTGTTGTCTCCACTTTTTCCAAGCATCAGCGCGGCCAACAGGCCCACCAGCGCCGTCCAAGTTTAATTCTGATGGCGGCCGCGCGTGTTCCATCATAGAACACTGTAATCCTTGTGATTTTCAGCAAAAATCAATATCATACGTTATAAAATGCGGCCAATGCTCGCAATTGTCAATGTTATTGAATTTTAACAACGTAAAATAGCAATTTATCGCAAAACCGCTGCCACCATGTTATAAATTAATGGAACACCTCGAGATCTTGACAACAACTGACTTTATTCATAGACACAAACTACATGACAGTAACCACAGATATACTACAACAAGTTCCTTTAAGTAGTTAGCGTCAGAATGGCTTGTTGCAAGCGGCTCTGAGAGTATATTCAAGAATTGCTATCCAACTGCTAATATTTGCTACATTTCTTCAAATATTGCTAAATATTGTTTGTTTAATAATTGCTGCAATAATTGATTCAGAGAAATATGAATATTTTTTTGACCAGCCAATCTACCGTCAGGATGGATGGTCGCCTTCGTGTTCAGCAGAAGGACGCAGAATTTATAAAAAAAATTGTATCAATAATTAATTAAGCTCTGAGAGCAGTGGTGGCCCAGTGGTATCGGCCGTGACTTACAAGTTGTAGGTCGTGTAAATTAGTCCTTCACCACTGCTCTCAAAACGGTGAAGGAATGTCCTAGAACCAAAAATTCGAAGACATGTGACATCCACCAATCCGCACTGGGCCCGCGTGGTGGATTAAGGCCCATTCCCTCTCACACAGAGGAGGCCTGTGTCCCAGCTGTGGGAACATTAATAAGCTGATGATGTGATGTGATGTAATCGGTAATTAACATCACAAAAATGACACAAACCTATAATTCATCTACAGAGTATAGACATTTGTCCAAAAGAAATGCCTTGAGCTTTGCTTTGAAAAAAGCCCAGACAATCAGCCAATGGATGAAAAAAGATTTCATAAAAGTATTATGTGTTTACGGAGAGGCACAGAACCACTTTATGTAAGGCTGGTGGCATAATAAGCTTAATGCAGCTATATCGAAGAAAAACCAAGTTTACTGAAACTCCTAAATTTTTTTCATGAAGACGCTTTGTTTTATGAATAAAGCGCTAACGAAAGTCACCGTTGGAACCTGCGATCACAAAGAATCAAAGAAAAAGACCAGTTTATATTAAATGCTCCACTAGAGCTAATGCATGGCAGCATTACAGTGCCACTTTTTTGGAAAGAATGAGATAAATTCACAATCTCTATTTACGTTATCCTATATTGTTTAAATAACTTTGGTTTGAATCTAATTAAAAGTTGTAAATATGTTTGATTTTCAAACAATGTATAATGAAAATTCTATATAATAATTTAATATTTTTTGTTTATTAATTTAGAAACAACACGTGGTGGGGATTGGTACTTATTTTTCCAAAAATCCCCACTAAGCAGAGTTTATTTAGCTAGAGGGGATTTCTGGAAAAAAAATAACAATCCCCACTGGTGGGGATTTGTCGGTGGGGATTTCTGGAATAAACCCCAAAATGTAAGGGATTGATCACGTGAATTTTAGGCGGTGCTTGGCAATCCCTTACATTTTTGACATTTTATCAATCGCTATTGCAAAGCTTTCGTTGATAGAATGTCACTTGTTTAGAGCCTCAAATAATGGTAATGCGTAGGTATAGATAGTTCACTCATCTGTGCGCGCGGCGCCATGTGTGCGAGCGCTTGTAATCATACATTATGCATTTGAGTGGCAGTGAAGTGGCAGTCGTCGTTCGAGCAAGCAACCAGCCACACATGCTTACCCACGCATAGCGCCGCGCGCAAAGATAAGTTGAACTATCTATACGTTAATTTTATTTCCAAGTTCCTAAACAGACAAGAATTCTCAATTTCAGTTTCAAATTCGCAGCAAAATGGCATTAAATGGATATGTTATTACGTAACACATAAGACACAAAGAAAAGTAATTACAAGCATCCCATCATCCTCTTCTTAAAGTAAAGTAAATTGTTTGCACAATAAACAAATGACGAATGAAATTTCCACACATGAAAGCGTAGTTAATCATTCTTGTAAACACTGTGCTTCACAACTCAGAAACTCGTTATCTTTCTAACTTATAATTGCTCACTTAATAACATCTAAAACGTTAACTCTCAACATTTAACATAGGTAAGTGAATAAAGCGATCGGGCATAACGTCGCCGTATCTCACTGATTTTCTTCTCCGGCAGAAAATAAAGTTGTAAGAACTCTTTAATAGAATATCCTTTGAATAGCTTGCTGGAGTCGTCTTGTAAATAACGTTAGAGGGCTCGACGGAGGTGTCAGAAGTTGCCCAAGAGTTACCCAAGTACGGATACTCCTGTAGCGTGGGAGTCGAGAACACCCAAACTTGAAGACCCCTCTAAATCTAAACTTTTCTTTCGTTGACAGCGCTTGAGACATGACTTTCGAGTTGTGCACTCACATATGTGAGAACTAACATCTGCCAGCGGGTTCATTCGTGGGAAAAGGAAAATTGTCATAAAGGAACGAGCTTCGGGAATAATAGTGTCCTATGTCCTAATCCTGGACAAGTTCTTCTCGAGTACCTTTCATCTTAATCACTCATCATTTAGACGTGAAAAAGCACCAAACAAACAGACAGACGAATAGACAAAGTTACTGATTATAAGGATTGTTCGAGACGCGGGTGTTAAAAATTATCTCAGTTTGTGTCGGGAACATTTTAAGCACAGAAAGTTTGTCCTAATGCAGCAAAACTCAGTAACTCGGATGTGCTCCGTGCTCCCTAACCTTCTAACGTATTAGCTTTGGAAAAGTTATTCTTCCCAGTTTGCGTTGAAAGGCTTATTTATTTTTTATCTATTCTAACGAATTTATTTGTTATCATTATTGCAATGAGGTTAGATTTTTCAATAGTCAATATTTACCTAAAAATTAAAATGGCAGTTTGATATTTGAAAATATGTCAAACAGCTCTGTATGATTAACAATTGAAAATTTTCTGACTGTTGCCCTAAATAAAATAAAATTTGCCCTAAATAGAGTATTTGGGAAAAGCCACGTCTATATTCTTACAGTACCTACAAGATTTCCCTGATGTACTGCTAATTGGTTTACCAATTAAGTAATTTAAATTATTCTCGCTAAACATGAGAGATTGGTTAATGTGTAACCTGGGACTAACGCAGCGCATTATACACTCATTAAAAATAATAAGCAGTAAAGAAAATGGTAATTACAGTAAGTAAGCAGTGAGAGCAGTGGTGGCCCAGTGGTATCGGCCGCGACTTACAAGTTGTAGGTCGTGGGTTCGAACCCAGGCAGGCACTTTACTTTGTGTAAATTAATTCATCACCACTGCTCTCAAAACGGTGAAGGAAAACATGGTGAGGAAACCGGCATGTCCTAGAACCAAAACTTCGAAGACATGTGACATCCACCAACCCGCACTGGGCCCGCGTGGTGGATTATGGCCCATTCCCTCTCACAGAGAGGAGGCCTGTGTCCCTGCAGTGGGAACATTAATAGGCTGATGATGTGAAGTGTTTTGTTACGAAGAATGGTAATTTAAAATTGTAACTTTTGTCCTAAACTAATATAAGAAATACACAGATAGTTTACTCCTGTATTGTTTTGTCCTTCAGGAGCTGATGAAACACTCGGGTATGGCGCTAATCTCACGTGTCATGGAGGCCGTATTAATATGCATCTTGTACTCTACAGCAGTCACACTGCTTATAAAGGTGAGATATTGATATTGATGCATTGTAATATGTATCATGGAAGTACCCCCATAAGGATCATTTCCGAAATATAACTTTCCTATGTCCTTTCTAGAATCTTAAACTATCTCCATACCAAATTTCATCGAAATCGGTTCAGCTGTTTAGTCGTGAAAAGGTGACAAACAAATTGTGTTACTTTTGCATTTATAATATTAATAGCTTCTGCCAGCGGATTCCTTCGAAAATCCATAGACACCAGTCGACTCAGTTAATTGAAATCGTTATATAACTACAACGGTAAATTACCTATATACCTACACATAAATCAAAACATGTGTCGTAAAGAAAGTCCCACAAAAACACGAAGACAAGCCATGAATACGAATCTTTAATATCAATATTTGAATTTCGATATTCGGCTTAATAAGATAACTTCGCAAAACATTTCGGTAATTTCCTTTCATATATTGAAAAAGGGACAAGGATCCGTAAAGTAACATTGACCCAAAGTTTATTAATATTTTCGAGGGTAATTTTTTTATTGATAGTAGCAATCCTTAACAGAGAGGCAAACATTGACCACAGGCTTCCTTATTTAAGAGGGTAAACTGTCCAATTTTTTACACTTAATGGCAAAAAAATGTATAAAGTCAGACATTTGTATTGAAATACGTTCAAGGTTTTACGCTTTGCACGAAGTTTGGTTTGCTTATTTATTCCCATATGATATCGTTAAATAAGGTTTACATTGCTTTTAACCGATATTCTGGGGAATTCGAATCGTTATTTGATTCACAGTATTATTCCTACGTTTAGGCAAAAGATCTACCTAGAATATGAATTTGGAGATAAAACTATTCTTCACCATTCAAGCTCGAACCAGGCATTCTCTTTCAGATAACATACAAAGTGCTATTCAAGCTAAGTTCGAAATTAAATGAACCTTATGATTAATTAGTCGAAAGGTATGCTTGGATACCTTTCGTCAAAATAAAACGTTTGAATACAGAATTCGTGTGAAAACGTGCCAGTAACATGGTTCTACCTCGTATTAATTAGTTAGAATTCGTGTACCTAAATTATATTTTCAAGCAAATTCTAAAAGTGATTTCTCGATCAAATTACTGAGAAGATTAAAGCAATGTAGGATTAATTCTGGCGTTGATTTGTTAGCTATCTCTACTTACACATACATTACTACTTTTAATCAAATCGTAGTTCTTGCAACCGTTAATAACAAAACGTAATTGTACAAAATGCTTTTTAAGTCAAGAGGTAATCTATTAAACGCTTTAAGAGCCACTTGCCATAGGCAACTAGCTATTCTGACGCTAACTTTAAGTATTGCCGAAATAAATGTATCTTCTTTCAATCAGTATCGCTTGCAGTCACAAGACCAATGATACAGTTTAGATTACATAACCTAATTTAGTATACCTA
The DNA here is from genome assembly GCA_949775005.1 of Orthosia gothica. NCBI lineage: Eukaryota > Metazoa > Arthropoda > Insecta > Lepidoptera > Noctuidae > Orthosia > Orthosia gothica. Next base: position 13,875,004 of record OX459037.1, on the reverse strand, counting down.
AGGATAGAGCGAATTAGAAATCCGATTCATATTCCGGAGGTCATCGGTCCTAATTGCTGTAGCGATCAAACACTGGCAGTCACAGAACAGATTTACCTAAAGTATAAAATTAAATTCTGGCTTGATAGTACGATTGAATGGCGAGTGACAACGCTTTAGATCTAAGTAATAGAGTAAGGGAGGAAATCATGACTTTTAGAAAGTATAGTGGATACAAAATAAAAATAATTCGGTTATTATTACATGTAGAAAAAAAGTAGCATAGGATTAAACAAACGATACAGAACCTTGTATCAACTCTCATGGAGTGTATATTCGGTAGGTAGAAATCTCTGAAACAAGAATTATCACAAAATTATTGTGAAAGATTGTCAAATGCGTGTTAGCTGTGGTGTGTTTGATGAATTTTCGCATCACCTGACTTGCGTTCATTTTGTAACGCGTCGATTTACCGAAACCGAGTTTAAGACACATAATATGAAAGGATTATCAGTATATTATTAGTCAACAGCATAGTAAGGTCTACTCTTTTAACTTTTCTGGTGTCAATGCTTTAAACTATTTACTCAAATAGAGAACGAAATTGTTACAATCCCAAGTGGGCCTTTAAAACTGCTATTTATTGATATATTTTAAATAGGTCCTATATTTATTTAAATTAAACATTGTAAAACGGTTTGGAACCCTCAATAGTGCAGCAAGATATCGTCGTTGTCAAGCGTTCACCCCGACGACAAAATTAAATAATCTGACCCTCAGGGAAATTCATGGCTGGCAACACTCATGTTTTATTTAGATAGTTTGATAGTTTGTGAGAAATATCTTGTTGGTCTTGGCTGTTTTTTTTTACGTAACGTTTTCATATACTAGCTTTGATTTCAAATATACTTACTCTTCGGGATATTTGCATGTTTGTACCGTTTTCAATCAATCTGACTATTAGGAAAATTATTTCAGCGTTTGAATGTTTTATAATCTCGGAAAATAGTCATGGTTTCTATGCGGGAGTGATATGAAGTTTCGAATGACGTTATTGCGACACACGCTATTTCGAAAAACTTTACGAGAGGTACGCCAGTTCGAAAACACAGTTAGTCGAAAACCGCTATATCGAATGACGTTGTCGCGACCACGCTGACTCGAAAAACTGTTTGACTGGTACGCTAGTATGAAAGTCTTGGTAATAAAATCCACCAGTTGAAAGCCATTCAAAAAATGAAGTCAAATGCCGTCAAACGCCATCTATCGAATATGGAGCTCAAATGTCCGAGTATCTGAATTGCGTGTGTGTGATATTTTACTTCATGAACACTATAAATTCATCTTACTTTTGATAGAGTGAACCGATCGCGATGAAAAAACAGTAAGGCCAAAAAAGATATTGTAGACAGCTGGCTTAGAACCTGTACGAATTGCCTAGCCTAGCGCTAGTTGCCAAGCTCACTGAGCTTCACTTTTCTCCATGTCACTCGCTAGGCTCCAGGCGCTACCAGTGCATTTTCGGTCTAAGTAATTTGCAAAATTTGTTGAAGAAAATATACCACTTAAGGGTGTGTTATGAATGGTCGGAATCACAACTCGATTTGATTAAAAGTAAGTATGTTTTGTTATTAACGGTTGCAAGAACTACGATTTGATAAAAAGTAGTTATATAGGTGTAAGTAGAGATAGCTAACAAATCAACGCCAGAACTAATCCTACATCGCTTTAATCTTCTCAGTAATTTGATCGACAAATCACTTTTGGAATTTGCTAGAAAATTTAATTTAGGTACAAGAATTCTAACTAATTAATACGAGGTAGAACCATGTTACTGGCATGTTTTCACACGAATTCTGTATTCAAACGTTTTATTTTGACGAAAGGTATTCAAGCATACCTTTCGACTAATTAATCATAAGGTTCTGCTGGAAATATCACATTTGCGAGAATATCTATTTGAGGATTTAATTTCGAACTTTTAGCTTGAATAGCATTTGTATGTTATATCAAAGAGAATTCCTGGTACGAACTTGAATGATGAAGAATAATTTTATCTCCAAATCATATTCTAGGTAGATATTTTGCCTAAACGTAGGAATAATACTGTGAATCAAATAACGATTCGATTTCCCCAGAAAATCGGTAAAAAGCAATGTAAACCTTATTTAACGATATCATATGCGAATAAATAAGCAAACCAAACTTCGTGCAAAGCGTAAAACCTTGAACGCATTTCAATACAAATGTCTGACTTTATACATTTTTTTGCCATTAAGTGTAAAAAATTGGACAGTTTACCCTCTTAAATAAGGAAGCCTGTGGTCAATGTTTGCCTCTCTGTTAAGGATTGCTACTATCAATATAAAATTACCCTCGAAAATATTAATAAACTTTGGGTCAATGTTACTTTACGGACCCTTGTCCCTTTTTACATATATGAAAGGAAATTACCGAAATGTTTTGCGAAGTTATCTTATTAAGCCGAATATCGAAATTCAAATATTGATATTAAAGTATTTGTATTCATGACTTGTTTTCGTGTTGTTTGTGGGACTTTCTTTACGACACATGTTTTGACTTATGTGTAGGTATATAGGTCATTTACCGTTATAGTTATATAACGATTTCAATTATCTGAGTCGACTGGTGTCTATGGATTTTCGAAGGAATCCGCTGGCAGAAGCTATTAATATTATAAATGCGGAAGTAACACAATTTGTTTGTCACCTTTTCACGACTAAACGGCTGAACCGATTTCGATGAAATTTGGTATGGAAATAGTTTAAAATTCCAGAAAGGACATAGGAAAGTTATATTTCGGAAATGATCCTTATGGGGGTACTTCCATGATACAGGTTACAATGCATCAATATCAATATCTCACCTTTATAAGCAGTGTGACTGCTGTAGAGTACAAGATGCATATTAATACGGCCTCCATGACACGTGAGATTAGCGCCATACCCGAGTGTTTCATCATGTTTTGTCACGAAGGCCAAAACAATACAGTAGTAAACTATCTGTGTATTTCTTATATTAGTTTAGGACAAAAGTTACAATTTTAAATTACCATTCTTCGTAACAAAACAAAATACTTACTGTAATTACCATTTTCTTTACTGCTTATTATTTTTAATGAGTGTATAATGCGCTGCGTTAGTCCCAGGTTACACATTAACCAATCTCTCATGTTTAGCGAGAATAATTGGTAAACCAATTAGCGGTACATCAGGGAAATCTTGTAGGTACTGTAAGAATATAGACGTGGCTTTTCCCAAATACTCTATTTAGGGCAAATTTTACAACAGTCAGAAAATTTTCAATCATACAGAGCTGTTTGACATATTTTCAAAAATCAAACTGCCATTTTCATTTTTAGGTAAATATTGACAATTGAAAAATCGAACCTTATTGCAATAATGATAACAAATAAATTCGTTAGAATAGATAAAAAATAAATAAGCCTTTCAACGCAAACTGGGAAGAATAACTTTTCCAAAGCTAATACGTTAGAAGGTTAGGGAGCACATCCGAGTTACACAAGTATGCTGCAATAGGACAAACTTTCTGTGCTTAAAATGTTCTCGACACAAACTGAGATAATTTTTAACACCCGCGTCTCGAACAATCCTTATAATCAGTAACTTTGTCTATTCGTCTGTCTGTTTGTTTGGTGCTTTTTCACGTCTAAATGATGAGTGATTAAGATGAAAGGTACTCGAGAAGAACTTGTCCAGGATTAGGACATAGGACACTATTATTCCCGAAGCTCGTTCCTTTATGACAATTTTCCTTTTCCCACGAGTGAACCCGCTGGCAGAAGTTAGTTCTCACATATGTGAGTGCACAACTCGAAAGTCATGTCTCAAGCGCTGTCAACGAAAGAAAAGTTTAGATTTAGAGGGGTCTTCAAGTTTGGGTGTTCTCGACTCCCACGCTACAGGAGTACCCGTACTTGGGTAACTCTTGGGCAACTTCTGACACCTCCGTCGAGCCCTCTAACGTTATTTACAAGACGACTCCAGCAAGCTATTCAAAGGGTATTGTATTAAGGAGTTCTTAAAACTTTATTTTCTGCCGGAGAAGAAAATCAGTGAGATACGGCGACGTTATGCCCGATTGCTTTATTCACTTACCTATGTTAAATGTTGAGAGTTAACGTTTTTGATGTTATTAAGTGAGCAATTATAAGTTAGAAAGATAACGAGTTTCTGAGTTGTGAAGCACAGTGTTTACAAGAATGATTAACTACGCTTTCATGTGTGGAAATTTCATTCGTCATTTGTTTATTGTGCAAACAATTTAATAAAGAAGAGGATGATGGGATGCTTGTAATTACTTTTCTTTGTGTCTTATGTCTACGTAATAACATATCCATTTAATGCCATTTTGCTGCGAATTTGAAACTGAAATTGAGAATTCTTGTCTGTTTAGGAACTTGGAAATAAAATTAACGTATAGATAGTTCAACTTATTTTTGCGCGCGGCGCTATGCGGGTAAGCATGTGTGGCTGGTTGCTTGCTCGAACGACGACTGCTGCTTCACTACCACACAAATGCATAATGTATGATTACAAGCGCTCGCACACATAGCGCCGCACGCACAGATGAGTGAACTATCTATACCTACGCATTACCATGATTTGAGACTCTAAACAAGTGACATTCTATCGACGAAAGCGATGCAATAGCGATAGATAAAATGTCAAAATTGTAAGCGATTGCCAAGCACTGCCGAAAATTCACGTGATCAATCCCTTACATTTTGGCATTTTGAGCAGCGCCAACGCCAACAGAATGGTTATTTTTTAAACTTCATCACACTAGGAAATTAATTTTTACAGACGTTTTTCAAATATCATAAAGTTGAAATTCAATCTTCATCAGATTTAAAATAATGAGATAGCTTAAGATTTGTTTAAGTCTAGATTTAAGTCACCGCCAGATATAAAAAAAATAATAAAGGTCATTAACACCTGTCTACGAATGTATTCCAATATTTCAAAACAATACGAAAAAAATATAAATAGAATAGAATTTCTCTTTATTCGGGTATCCATGACTCAAAAGATGGTTAGTAAAACTTACAACTATGTTAGTAACACAGATATTAACAAACTGACACTACACAAACAAAACAACAAATAATAGTGACTCACCGCTGCGACAACCCATGTGAGATGGCACAACAGCGACCCACGAAAACACAGTCTTGGCGACACGAAATCATACTTAGGATACTGTTGGAGCTGCCCCACACCCTGCGCACCATGGATGCGCACCTTTTGCGCATGGTTGTGTAGAAACAAACTACATGCGCATCCGCAAACATCCCCGACGCACTACAGAAGCGAGGCAGCCCCACCAGCATCCTAAACGCATTGTTGTACTGAACGCGGAGAGCGTTGTACGATCTTTGCGTATATCTAGCCCACAGGCTGCTCGTGTAAAATGACGTACAGTAGGCTCGAAAGAGCGTTATTTTGACCGCAAGTGAACATCGTGCAAACCTGCGAGCCAGCATGTTCGCTCTAACCGACAAGGCCCTCCGCTCCCGCTCAATGTCGTCATCATCTTTGAGATTGGGGGTTAATATATGACCTAGATATTTAAACTTATGGACTCTTTTTAAAGGCGTGCCATACAGTAAAACAGGTGTCACCTTATTAGGGCTCTTACCTCCAGCCTCAAAGACCATGATCTCCGACTTCTTGATGTTATATGCCAGGCCATGTAACCTAGCATACGCCTCACACTGCGCAACCAGTTTTCTCAACCCACAGATTGACGCACTCAGCAGCACCATGTCGTCCGCGTAACTGATATTATTAACGCAGATACCGTCTACGTAACATCCAACCCTGGTACTGCTGAGCTCGGCAATGAGTTCGTTCACATACAGGTTGAAGAGCGTAGGTGAGCTCAACCCACCCTGCCTCACCCCACACTCCAAACCGTACGGAAGAGACAACGCCCCAGCCCATCGTACAGTGTTGATCTGGTTTCCATACCAAAACTTAAAAATGTTTATTAGTTCTGTGGGTAAATCAACCCGCTCTAACTTACTCCATAACACATCATAGGAAACCAGATCAAAAGCCTTAGACAGGTCGAGGAAGCAGGCATAAACAGACGTCTCACGCTTAGCATAGTATGAGAATAAATAAATAGTATGAGACAGCATGCTTAAGACACAACACTGCACTCTCAGTTGACAATCCAGCCCTGAATCCAAACTGGTTGTCATGTATGGTTGTTCTTTTATTCAATTGTGCATTAAGCATGCTGTCGAAAACCTTCGATATCACAGTAGCCAGGGATATGGGCCTATAGTTACTGCTATCGGCGAGGTCACCAGTTTTGTTTTTAGCGATTGGTACAACCACTGTTCGCATCATATCACTAGGCATGTAACTATGACCCACACAGAAGCTATACAGCATAGCAAGTACATACTCCAAAAAACATTAGAATCTGTTACATCCGCATTCTAATGCATACTAAAGAATAAATGTAAGATCCAAAACTCTTTCCAAAGACGTGGCTAAAAGTTCCTAGCAACCAGGCTATAAAACTTACATAACAAAAAGTATATATAGACTGATGATGATAAGTAACATGATACATTTTATTATTTTTTACAGACTTTATACATAAAGGGATTGGTTTTGAATATGTTAAATGCCAATGAAAAAGAACCATTTTGATGGAGAGAGATGACATAAAACTACAAAGATACAAGTTTTTGAAATGCCAGTGGAGTTCATGGAATCGTATTCTAGTTTTCTAGTTCTGAATGAGGTTTTAAGTTATTAGTATGATTTAAATGATATATAATAAATTAGTACATAAATTAATATTCAATTGATTTATTTTTTCTATGTTAAGAACCCGATGTAAAACAACATTATTCATACACATACCTATAATACTCACAGTGGATCTTTGTGTCTCTGAATTGGTTGCAAGACCCCGCGCAGTAGCTATTTTTGTTTCAATGTTGAAGGTGAAGATAGCATTGAATAACTGTCTCTTTTACTCGCTTATCAAAACAAATCAAATCAAATCAGTTTATTCGCAATAAGTGTTGGTACAATTTTGGTCTTAACATAAATAATAATACAGATCCATAACACTTAGTCATAACAATGTGACATGCAAACATTTGGGTTATTATTTATTTATAATCAACTAAATAATAATAATAAATAATTGTTTTGAGGTTATAGTTATAATTAGTAAATTACACTCGATTATATGTAGGTACATTATTAAATACATTGATAAAAAAATAAATAAAAAAAAATGATGTCCGAGGGTAAATGATTATGATTGTTATTAATTTTTCAACCCCCTATTAAATATGTCGCTTACAGAGTAGAAATTCTTATCCAGTAGCCATAATTTAAGATACCTTGAAAATTTATTAACTGGTAAGATTTTAATAGTGTCAGGTATAGCATTGAATATGCGACCACACATTGCATAGCTATTTTTAGTATATAGTGCTGTCCTAGGGATTATAGGCAAAACTATTCTATTCTTGTGCCTATTACTTTTTGGATACAATTCATGAGCTTTTTTAAATAGTTCCGGGTGAATTTTAACAAATTTAGCGCATTCAAAGATATACAGGCTTGGAAGGGTTAGTATCTTAAACTTTTTGAAAATGGGTTTGCAGGATTCCCATGGGCGTATGCCCGCTATGGCGCGGATGCATTTTTTCTGTGCGATAAACACTCTCTGACATTCTGTTGAGTAACCCCAGGCAATAAGAGCATATCTCAACACAGAATCAACGTAGCCATAGTATGCAGATAATACCGTTTTTAATGCTGATGTTTTTGAGAGTTCATATAGAACGAACACGAATTTATTTATTTTGTTGCATACTTTATTGACGTGGGCTTTCCAGTTGCAGTGTTTATCAATCGTGATACCGAGAAACGCCGTTTCGTTTACTTCTTGTAATTTAAGTCCTCTATAATTGATGTCTAGAGACTTATTTTCTCGTCCATATGTACTAAATTGAATAAAATTTGTTTTTGTTAGGTTTACGTGTAGATTATTTTCGTCAAGCCATGTTATTATCGATTCAATTGTATTATTTATGTCACTTGTATATTTATTAATGTCAGTATTATTTGATGTAATTATTAACGAAATGTCATCAGCGAACAGAAAACAGGGGTGATTAGTAACTTCAGGAAGGTCATTTATATATAGTAAGAACAATAGGGAGCTGAGCACACCCCCTTGGGGCACACCAGACCTGTTATGTTTATAGTTTGATCTGTAAGATTTTAGTTCTAGTTCACTATTAATTTTTTCGATTTCTACACACTGCATTCTGTTATTTAAATAACTTTCTATCCATTGAAGAGCTGGGCCCCGTATCCCATACTTTTCAATTTTCTCTATTAGCAATTTGTGTGATACGAAGTTGAAGGCCTTCGACATGTCAAAAAATATGCCTGTTGTTTTAAGTCGCTTATCTAAATTAGTAATGATTGTGTTTATTAGGTTAAAACATGCTAATGTTGTGGACTTTCCATTTTGAAAACCATATTGTTCTTCCCTTAGGATACTATGCTTGTCGATGAATTGAGTAAGGCGTTTATGCATAGCAGTTTCAAAGATTTTTGATATAATCGGTATGAGAGTAATAGGTCTGTAGTTATCGAGATCTTCTTTGTTACCTTTTTTGTGGAGAGGTTTTACAACCGATTGTTTAAGTAGGTTAGGAAAACATCCAGATTCAAAAGACAGATTCACTAAAAATGTTAAGACTGGTGTTAATTCACCAGAACAACACTTTAAAATTTTTGTAGCTAATTCATCGTAACCAACCGAGTTTGTGTTGTTTAGAGATAACATAATTCTGTGTATTTCTTCATGTCCATATGGATTTAGGAAAATACTATCACTAACAGATTGTTTAAGGCGAGCACGAGTATTTTTATGGGTATCGTATGTTAGGTTTATCCAATAGTCATTAAATGCTTCAGCAATTTTATCCGGGCTATTAATTATAGTACTTTTGTTTCTTATGCTTTCTATGACCTGTTTGCTCTTACTACCGACGGACTCATTTTTTATCAGTTGCCATGCTGCCTTGCATTTGTTTTTAGAATTACTGATAAATTGATGATTAATTGTTCTAATGGACCCATGTATGCAACGTCGTAGGAGTTTAGAGTACTTTTTAAATTTTGTTTTATTTTCAGCTGATTTGTTAGCATAGTATTTGTTTCGTAATATTCTTTTGGTTTTGCAGCTTGCTCTAATACCTTTTGATATCCATTTTAAGGGTCCATCCCGGTTTAAAATTTTTGTCCTCCTAAACGGGAAACATAATTTATAAAATAGATATATTAGCTCGTAGAACTTTTCGTAAGCTGCGTTAATATTGGATTCTTTAAATACCTCTGAAAACGATAGTTCGGACATACACTCTTTAAATTTGGCAATGTGTTGTTTATTATATCAATCAATCATTTATTTATTTGTTAACATAGGTAAATAAATACAGATCTTAAGTTTGAACAGAGCGCTATGTTATGCCAGGAGGCGTACAAATATGGTGTACAAATCTAACTGAGGATTACAAATTAAAATTTACTATAAAATAATTGAAAATCATGCATAATTTTGGTATTTAATTAGAAAATAAATTGAACAATTCAATACTCCAAATATGTCAGACCTAAATGAGGAATTATTAAAATGTCAAAATAATTAAAATGACCAAATAATTCAAAATGTCAAAATAACTAAAAATGTCAAAACAATTCAAAATGTCAAAATAACGAAAAATTACAAAATCATTAAAAATGTCAAAATAATTAACAATGTCAAAATAATTAAAATGTCAAAATAATTTAATGGCTATATTTTATAAGATAATTGTAATTCTAAATTAATTCGTCATCTAAGTATTCGTCAATATTATAATAACATTTATCAATTAAGAACAATTTCATTTTTTTCTTAAATTAATAGTCTCTCCTACACGTTGAATATTCTGTCAAAGTTGTTTCTTTGTTTTTCACAGGTATATTCACTAACTGTGCAGTATTATGATCAGAAAGACCCAGGTGTAGGAGTTCACCTTTAGCCGATTTGATATTGCTGATTAGGTGATCTATACATGAATTTTGACGTGTTGGTTCCTGAATATGAAGCACTAGACCATAATTTTGAGCAATTTCGATTAACGCCTTAGATTTATTATTTAATTGTAGCGTGTTTAAAATCAAGTCACCTGCTATAACAATTTTTTTCTTAAATTTACGTGATATAAATTGAAGCACCGTCTCAAGTATTTCGAAAAACTTGGTAATGTTAGAAATCGGAGTTCTATATATGCATAAGATGAATAGATTTTGGTTCATGATCTCAATGCCACAACACTCAAAGATATTGTCAATACAGTGCTGAGTCAAGAATGATATTTCCTTGAATATGGTACCCTTTTTTACGAGGATGGAGACTCCACCACGCTTTTGTTTCTTGGTCCTGCAGTAAGAGGTGGCTAAGCTGTAACCAGAGACTTTTATAAGATTTTCATTTCCTCGTTCTATGAACGTTTCCGACAGACAAATAATATCTGGGCTTATTTTAAGATCCGAAAGCTCCAATAAATGTATCTCTATCAAATGAATTTTGCTTAGTAAACCGGCGATGTTTTGGTGAACTACTCTTAAGTTAGTCTCGAAAAAACGTCTGTGTACCCGTGACACAAGGGTCCTCTGTTTGCGACCTGTTTATGTGGTTTTCGTTAGAGGAAACAGATACGACTTCCTCGACGGATACCACATAGTCTGTTTGAGTACAAGAGTCTTTTAGTATAGGTTTCGACTCCGTAAGCCCTCTATGTGAAAATACATCATGCATCTGAGCAGAGGGGTATTTTTTCAGATGTAATAACCGCTTTGTATGTTCAGAGTTTTTATAAAAACTTAAAAATTTTGAGTCGTAGTCAACCTGATCTAGAACAGAATTAATCCTGCCGCATAACCCATAAGTATTGAAAACGCTAAATTTGTCAGAGTAATCCACATATGTGCAGTCATTCGATTGCTTACTAATTAATCTTAAAGTATTATTTAATTTGTTTTCATTTAAGTGATCAGTTTTAGAGACTTTTAACACCAGACTTGGACATTTTATACATTTCAAAAATACACATAATTCAGTCATAATTTTAAACGGGTCAGCGTCATGTTCGCCAACGCATAGTATAACACGGTCTTCAGAAGATATATCGAACATTTTTGTGCTATTTAATATTTCCTCTATATTAGCGTTAGGCTTTATTATTGATATAAATTGGTATATATTGTGACGGTTGTATTGTCTTGATTCCAAAAGTTTTTGTGCCAGTCCCGCGCATTGCCTACTACCAAAGATAAATGCTCTTTTGTTAGCCCTTTGCCTTCGCATAACAGGCATTGGATTAGGCTGTGATTGATTGGGCTTTTCTTTCTGCGTTCGTTGTGATACTTGGTGTTTAGGCTTATTTAATGGGTTTGGTACAGGTTCAGGAATTTTGTTTGTCTCTATTACGGGTTGAATAATATATCCTATGTTTTCCTTCGTCATTGGGTTTAGTTGTCGTTTCTTTTTGGGTATCTTCGTCAGGGAATCGTCGTGTTTGATTAGTGTAGACGTCACAGGACTATTAGAACTGTTGGAAAAACTATCAGCGAGTCGCCGTCTTGCACTTTTTGTGGAACTGGAAGATATGTTTTTCCTTAGTGATGACAGTGGACTAGAACATAGATGTTTTAGTATGGCCATTTCTTGAGTCAAGCTAGTTATTTGCTTTTTTAGGTCAGAGTTTTCGAGTATAATATTATCCAGCTCATTTTGTGTGCTTTCTAAACTTGATTTCAGCTGATTCAACTCGTTTCTCATTTCTTCCGTGCAACAGTTTTGTACGTTGGTTGACAGATCTAAACTTCTGCCCAACATGTCTTCAGATAATGTAGAATCGATGGAGTTACTGTTTAACATGTTCATTGACTTGTGTCTCCGAAGTGTGACATTTCTATTTACACTATCCATGGTTATTCTTGTAACCTATTTATTGTAGTTAGTTTTATTATTTTTGTGGCTTATTTATTATTTTATTTTATCCACTCAATTCTATACAGGTATATACCTCTGTCAATCCCTTCGGGGCACACAAAGCGTAATGTTATGTCAATTCTTTATTACTGCCATGTCCGTAGATTATTTTGTTTCGGAATTATGTAGGTAAATGTTTGAAACGAATGGGTCTGTATTATTGTTAGAAAATTTGTTGGTGAAACATCCACAAAAAGTCGTCCCAGTGCCACTGGGATTCGAACCGGCACTTTGTGTCGCTCAAGTCGAGTGTGTTGACGATACCGCCAACTGATCTTAAGTAATCTTGGTCGAAATAATTTATCACATCGGGTGACAAAATTTGCTGGTCATTGAGGTCCAAAGGTCATTTTTGAATCAAGCAAAATGTATCAGTGTTTTATTTTGCTCAACGACTTTTTTTGGGGTAATATTTAAAAATACACTGACTTGTTCCTATTATTTCCTTGAGCTGTTTTCGCTGATTTCTTCATTAGGGTATTTATTATGTTGTAGTGTAATAATATTATAAAAAACTTCACTAATTCAGCTGTTGGAGGTCACTTGGTATTTTTAGTCATTTCTGTTATTAAAAATAATATTTTTTTATCACAAATCTTATATAATGGCAGTTACGTAACACTGAATCATATTCTTCACATAGACTTGATAAAAAAACAGTTTTAGTATTTTAAAATTATTTTGGTACACGGAGCTAATGTTTACGCTTGCACACTCGTCGCGTACACACGCGTATCTCGCGTATTATGTATGTCACATCGTCCTATCTCGCTTACTCTATGCAGTATACTCGATGACAAACTGTTTCTTACGCAATGGTTGGCAGGACCAAGTTCAAAGACACAAAGATCCGCTGTGACTACTATAATATAGGTACCTCATGTTCATTAATACTACAGACATAAATACAAATTAAACAGTATCAAGGTCGTTTAATCCAATTTCCCCAGTATTGCACACAACAAATTTTTAATTTCCACATTTGCTATGAGATTCTGGTAGACCTATACACCTAACACTCATTAGTGAGACTACAACTACACATCGTAAAACTAAGCCGCAGTCTCTCCATCATGTTCATTCGAAGAATTTCAGTCTCAATTTTAGTGCCTAATCTAGGATTTTCGAAACCTATTCGAAGGTTTACCGAGAAAGGTTTCAGTGTATAATTTATACGTGTGCCAAGCTGTTGGCGGCTCACTAAACTTTGTTATAAAATATTGTCACGGGCGTGAGTTAGTCGGACCTACATTACCTACTTGAGTATCTAAGCACTAGATAGATGTTTGTGTAGGTGTGATGTTTTAGAGATTATAAATAAACTAGCTTCCGCCAGCGGCTACGCCCGCGTTAACAGTGTTTTATCATGCCATGGGTACATTATACCGCGATAAAAAGTATTCAGATTCTATATCTGAGTAAAATTTCATTCAGATCCGTTCAGCCGTTCTTGCGTGATTGAGTAACAAACATACATCCACACACACATCCATCCAAACTTTCACATTTATAATAATATATAAGAAGTAAGATGGTAAGAATTTTTTCAACATAAATAAACTAGGACTTTGTAGGCAATAGGTAAACTAGAAAATTTCCGGAACTGTCTGTTTTTAACAACACCTTAACCGTTGAACCAATTTTAATGAATTTTGTTTTACAGATAGACTGGACCTTGGAAAAGACCACATTACTCTTAATTCCGGGAGTACGCTTCCTTGGAACAATTGCCAGCTTGCAGCCGAAGCACCTGCCAAAATCTCCATCCCATAGTCACCAGTACCGTCGTTTTTGTACATCGAAAATATTACCAAAAAAAATAGATAACCAACAGAACCCATTTCCAGAATTTTGGCATTTTTGTCTGTTTAGTTGTGCATGCATCACGTAAAATGTACTAAACCAATGTATATCACTTTTATACATAAAAATTGTGCGTAATTTGAAGTATTACTTACTTTATGTTTCATCACAAACGGTTCACATTATCAAAAGTTAGACGAATTTAAAATGTTCAAGAAGTAAAATATCACAACACACGCAATTCAGATACTCGGACATTTGAACTCCATATTATTCGATAGATGGCGAAGTGCATTTCACGTCATTTTCCAAATGGCGGTGTTAAGATTCTCTGCGGAAGAATGACCCTAGAAAAAAAAATTGGTAAGCCGCAGGCACAGCTACTCCACTATAGAAAAACTAGAACAACATATTTTATCACACCCAAACATCTTAAATACTAAATTGTTTACCATCAAAATAGTCACTCACATCGTTGTTCTTAAATGGACGGTTGGCGCAGTGGTTGAGCGATTGACTGCTGCGCTGCGTGTCGCGGGTTCGATTCCCGCACGGAACAAATATTTGAATGACCTACAGATAGTTGTTCCGGCTCTGGGTGTTGTGTATGTGAGTTTATATGTTTGTAAACGCACCCACGATACAGGAAGAAATTCCTAGTGTGGGGCAACGTTTTTTAAAAAAAAAATATGAAAAAAAAAAAAAAAATGAAAAAATTAAAAAAAAAATCCTTTCAACAACTGCATAATTTATAATCCTTCGCAAGCTTTCAAAAGTCCTTAATTTTTCCAACAATCACACCTCACTCTACTTAATTTACCTAAGAGTGTATTTGCTTTAATTTACGCGCACTCGATAGAACACATTTAAGTTTCGCGTTATTTAACTAAAACTACTCAAAGAGATCCCTGTCTGCAGTTATTACGTTTTAGCATGGCTACAGAGGGCCTCATATTTCTACTTAGGAAGTAGGAATCTATGTATTGTCTTTAATTAGTCAAAAATGTTAAGGATAGATATCGCTTCAGGACGGCTTTGTGTCATCGTGGTAAAAGGATTAGTCAGATAGACTCTGCATCTCCGAGTGCTAGCTTTCTAAATTGCGCTTGGCATTTACAATACGGTGGTTTTGGGCAAGGCTCTTTTCATGCACTCCACCGGTTTCTTTTTTTATAATCTTCATATCTTTTCCTGATAAGTAGGCACAAACAACACCTCTAGGCTCCTGCCATGGTTTAAGCAAAGCCATGTTTTACTCTTATTCAGCCGTATATCTCTCCAGATAGCTACATACCGGTTTGGCATTTATTTTCGATAGTGGAATGAAGAAAGCCCACAATATAGTTGTTTCAAGTTCAATAGTCGCAATTATTAAGCTCAAACGCAACAAACATAGTAGACTTAGCTCAGCAATTAATAAGGTATACAAAGAAGTGACGTCAGCAGTCTAGCACCGTTTACTTGGAAACTTTATTATCGTTCGGTATTTAGCTAAATCAGTATCCTGTACAGACAGTACCAACCCATTAAGGCTGGTGGCATACGAGCGACTGGATGACAAGACTTTTGTCATCTCTTATTATATAACTTAAACGTATGAGGCCCTTCGGTACATAAAGCCTCTTTAGAATGTCAGGAGTACCTATGTACCTATCATCATTGTTTAAGAGGAAATGCGGTCGCAGACATCCGAATGAATTTACTTAGTAAACATTCATAATTCGAGGTTTGGCTCTTGCCTATTTCCACTTCCAATATTGATCTTAGCCAGACGATGCCCGTTTTACTCGCATATACATATTTATAATAAAATCAGCAAAAGCTGCGACATTAAAGCCATGAACAACTTTTCATGCAAGAAAACTCTAATAAAATGGTTTGCCAAAATAACATATGAAGAGACGGAAGAAATCTTAAAACAATTAAACTAAAAAACATAAAATAACTGAAAATAATATACACATCTGCACGCACACACACACACACTCACACACACACGCACACACTCATACACACACTCTCAACGTTATTAAACTTTAGAGTACTTTTTATTTATTTATGTAATATCATTTTATTTCTTGTAGGTAATCCAGAATTACCTACAAGATATTACCTGCCTTGTTACCACATCAAAAAATTGTGTTTTAACTTTAAGATATCGCAACTCCGGGCCCCAAGATACAGGCGCAGCCTATTTTGGGTACCTTTGTTTTCTTACCTTATTAAAATATAACTTGTTACGATTACTAATAGCGCTAAGTTAGATTAAGAAAATGATTGTAACAATGGCTTAATAAATTTATTCTTTATTCTTATTCTTCTTTAATATAGGACCAGTTGAATAGATATTCCATAAACTGAAAAAGAAATATATATACTGTGCCCATATGTTTTCTTTTTTTATAATAGATACATTATCTTTAGAAGAACTAGAACCCTCAAAAGATGCTCAAAGTTGCGCTGTTAACAAATGCCTAGTGTACAAAGAACAATGGCGAGATTTTAGCTGACTTAAATTTGAGCGTCTGAAAGTGAGTTATACGAAAGACTTTCTATTAATTGTCTACATTTTTTAAATATATTATTGGGCTAGTTCAAAACGGATAAAAAAAAATCATAATAAATAAAAAGTTATTTGATTTTTTTGTTAATTTCTTTAGCTTAGTGTTGCCATTATATATTTTATCTGCTAAGTGACAAGTAGTAACTATATTAATTAATAATATAATTAATGTATTTATTGCAGTAAATGAGTTAACAATACAGTTTATGTCTAAGTATAGATGTTCCTCGCAGGTAGGTAAGAATATTGTAGTGTAGTAGAAATAAATGAATTACTTTTAATTAATTATTGGCAAAAAGACTAGTATCCAAGTTTAAAAAATATAGCTTAGTTGTTGACGAGGACGACGACCTTTTGATAAACGTCAAAGTCGCTTAGTTTAAATAAATATACTCTTTCCAAAGAGTATATTATACATTTCATGCTGAAATAACTAGGTAAGGGAAATGCTAATGCGATATTCCCCTTTTACTTCCACGAAATTGAATAATATTACCTATTAAACACATTAGTAAAAGTTACCCAGACATAACCTACAAAAGTTTATGACTGGATATCTATTATTCTCGACATTCTCGAACAAAAATTCTTGCACAAACTAATTCAGAACATCACCCTGAGTTAAACCAGATATTTTTCATTTAAAGACGTAGGAATTTAATCTCAGCTAAATAAATGTATGGGCACCTGCCATTGTTCTTTGACAACTATAAATGAAAAAAGAAAAACATAGGGGCAGAGTAAATATCTTAATTTTCAGTTTATGGAATATCTTGTAAATTGGTTCAATATTGTAGGAGGAAATAAGCGAGAGTCAAACTTCGAATTATGACCTTTTACTCAGGAAATTATGTCGGATGTCTGCGACCGTATTTCCTCTTAATTTTTGACGAAAGATGTCCACCGCTGGATATAAGCCTTTCTCTAGCGTCACCAAATCACAGCGTTAGTCTAGCCTTTTTCTAACTATTTTGGATATTGCTTCCAGTATAATCGGTGCAATAAAATAAAATAGTTTTATCAGAGATTCAGGTCCAGACAAAAAATGCTTGAATTCTAAGCAGAAAATAAGGTTTACTAGGAAACGATTTACTAGGAAAACATGAAACAATTGTCTTTCTGTCTTGCAACTGCATCTGATCGGAGGTTCCGGCCTAAATTGCTCTTTGAGGCACCAAGGGGTTTCAGTTTGCAAACCTAAGCAGCTTTACCTTCGAAGTAAGGTGCCATGAAGCCAGTCACGAGCCACTCATACTGACTCTAAATCACTTATACGCTTGTTTTGGTTAAAATATGCAAACATAACACGCAGTGAAACCACAGGTGCGAGCGGGATTTCATCAATTTTGGATGATTATGATACCTTTCCCCCGTACGTTTCATACGGGGTGAGAGATAGCCTCATATGTTACTGTGTAACGTTGTTAAAAATGGTTGGAAAAATATGCCTATCGACATTGAATATTTTTTATATTCTCGTGCTTTTTTAGGGTTCCGTACCCAAAGGGTAAAAACGGGACCCTATTACTAAGACTCCGCGGTCCGTCTGTCTGTCTATCTGTCTGTCTGTCTGTCTGTCTGGCTGTCTGTCTGTCTGTCTGTCACCAGGCTGTATCTCATGAACCGTGATAGCTAGACAATTTCAATTTTCACAGATGATGTATTTCTATTGCCGCTATAACAAAAAATACTAAAAACAGAATAAAATAAATATTTAAGAGGGGCTCCCATAGAACAAACGTGATTTTTTTGCCCTTTTTTTGCAATAATGGTGTGGAACCCTTCGTGCGCGAGTCCGACTCGCACTTTGCCGGTTTTTATATCTCATCGAACTATAGACCTGCCACGACTTTGCATAAAATTATGTTCAGTGGAATGAAGAAAAACTATTATAGAAACAAAGTAAATGAGATGCACGGTCAAAGCCTTCAATTTTGCGGTCACCAACAATTTTATTAGTGATTTTGTTTTGATTCGGGACAAAAATAGTCGACATTTATTAGCTACATTGTTAGCTTTTAATATACACGCAGTTATTGATGATTTAACTGGGACTAGGTTTAGTGATTTAACAGTATTATCCAGTTTTTCTGATAATACTACTGTATATTCTTTAAACTATTAGAGCCAACAAAAGAGAAGACGAATAGTAATATTTTACTATATCATCAAAATATAAATCGCTTCTCCGGCAAAATTTTAGACGTGGAATTACCCTCATACTTTGTAATAGTCATCTCAAATATAAGGAAAGGAAGGATATCACTGCTTACTCTGTTGATCGCTTATGTGAGGTAGTATGTGCAGAGGTCGAGGGGCATACTATCTTATGTGTTTACGGACCACCAGGATCAAACTGGTCATTGTTTTTAATAACAATGGAAGAATTATTAAGTAAACTTTTCAGGGATAATAAATTAGTTTTTGTTTGTGGTGACTTAAATATAGATCTATTAGTAAATTCACCTGAAAAATGTAAGCTCATATCATTGTTTAAATCATTTAACTTAAAATATTTATTTAATGAACCGACAAGAATAACAGCAACTTCAGCTTCGTGCATAGATAATGTTTTCACTAATTGTAAAGTAAAAAAATCGTTTTTAATTAGTAGCGTTAAGTCAGACCATACTGGTCAACTAGTATATTTTGAGTCAGATAAAAAAAAATAACCTATCTAAATCAGTTCGATTAAGACCTCTTACAAAAAAAAAAAAACCTTTTAATAATAATTATTTTAGCAACCTATGTAACGCCAGTTTTGATTCAAAAGACCCCAATATAAATTACGACACGTTGTTTTCTACAGTTTGCCAAGAATTCAATAAAACGTGTCCTGTAAAAAAAGTTAAAGTCAACAATTACAAATCAAAATTTAGTGAATGGGCCACTGTGGGCATAAGAAAAAGCCGAGATATCTTATATAATTTATATTAGGAAAATTCTTTGATTCCGATCAAGTTTTCCACACTTATGTTAGAAACTATTCCAAAATATTCAAAAGAGTCCGCGCTCAAGCAAAATCTCAAATAATAATTAACAGAATTGGTGTTTCTAATAATAAAATAAAAACTGTGTGGCAAGTAATTAATAGAGAAATCGGAAAGACACAACTACGCGATCAGAATGAGTTGTCTTTGAAAATAACTAATAAGCAAGAAGTCGCTGAGACATTAGAAAATTTCTTTACCAACATTCCGTTAGAGGTTACGAAGTCTCTTCCCTCCTCATCTAAATTAGCTGAAGCTCTTCTTAAGGAAAACTTTACTAAAGACTTACCAACCTTTAGATTTAAACCAATATGTATTGATACAATTAAACGCGTTCCAAAGTCTCAACATAAAAAATACTGAAGATTTATGGGGGATATCCGTTAGAGTTCTTGGAGATATTTTTGACTCAATTGCTCCTGTCCTAACAGGCATATTCAATCAATGTTTGGACAGCCTCACGTTTCCTGACTTAATGAAACACAGTATAGTAGTACCAATTTTCAAATCAGGCTGTAAGAGTGATCCCTCTAATTATAGACCGATATCTGTGCTACCAGCATTGAGTAAAATCTATGAAAAAATCATGCTGGACCAGATGTTGTCTCACTTCAAGTCAAATGGGATCCTGCATAGTCAGCAGTTTGGTTGCACGAAAGGTAGGTCGACAACGGACGCGGGAGTAAAACTCATCAGTCACATTTTGGAATCTTGGGAGAAGTCCCAGGATGCCATTGGCATTTTCTGTGATCTCTCAAAAGCGTTCGACTGCGTCGACCACAACACACTGATCTGTAAATTACACCACTACGGAATTCGAGGACAAGCTGTTGATCTTGTGCTTTCCTATTTATCAAACAGACAGCAAAAAGTAAATGTTAATGGGGCGACGTCCTCCGGGTCTCTAGTCAAGATGGGCGTGCCTCAAGGTTCAATTCTCGGCCCATTCCTCTTCCTTGATTACATTAATGACCTCCCTTTTATGATGGCCAAATTATCGGATATCATTCTATTTGCTGATGATACTTCGCTAATTTTTAAAATAGATAGGAAAGATACGGATGTCTTACAGGTCAACGAAAGTCTAATTATTCTCTCACAATGGTTCGCAGCTCATAATCTTTTACTGAATGCGAAAAAAACTAAATGTCTTAAGTTCTCTTTACCAAATGTAAAAAAATGCAAAAATCTTGAAGTTATAGCTGAAAC
Source organism: Orthosia gothica (assembly GCA_949775005.1). Taxonomy (NCBI): domain Eukaryota; kingdom Metazoa; phylum Arthropoda; class Insecta; order Lepidoptera; family Noctuidae; genus Orthosia; species Orthosia gothica. Next base: position 13,854,325 of record OX459037.1, on the reverse strand, counting down.
TGTATTCTTAGGGATTACTATCGATTCAAAACTGCAGGGGGCGCGCACATTAGAACTCTTTCGGGTAGGTTAAGTGCAGCTGCATATGCAGTACGGAAAATAAGGCAGCTAACCGATGTAGCCACAGCTAGGTTAGTATACTATGCTTATTTCCACAGTATTATGTCTTATGGCATTCTGCTGTAGGGATCAGCAGCAGACGTTGACTCAATTTTCATATTACAAAAGAGGGCAATCCGCGCGATCTATAAAATGCGTCCTCGCGAGACCCTCAGAGAAAAATTTAAAGAGATCGATATACTGACTCTACCTGCACTTTATATTTTAGAATGTATTTGTATGTCCGCAAAAATCGAGGGCTTTTCAAAACTAGAAGCAACTTCCATAATTTAAATACACGCAGTAAACACGAAATTGTAATAACCAAATTCAGATTACCGAAAACTAGCAAGTCTTTTCTTATAATCAGTATACGCTTTTATAACAAGTTGCCAAAGTCAGTTATATAACTGACCGATGGAAAGTTCAAAAATCACATCAAACGTGTCCTTATTAAAAAATAATATTATAAAATCAAGGACTACGTTGAAGATAAAAATATTTGGTTTTAGCTCCTTCTGCGCATGCGGCTTCCCTGGTAACTCATAAACGGCATAAATATGTGGATGTCTCTAACTATTCTCAATCTCATTTTTTCTTCATATAATAAGACTTTTTACAACGGTTTTCAATTATCTTTATAGCCCTTTGCTATGAATAGTTACAGCACTGATAACAACATTTGTGCCACATGTTATAAATAGTCTTGTTATACTTTGTATAGATTCTTTTACCGATTGTTTTGTAAATGTGTGAACATTGTAGGCCTTCTTTGTTTAGAAATAATGACGCATTTTCCTATTTGGCTATATTTATAACGATAACTAAGTGCACAAACACAAATATTATTCACTAACAAAAACCAGAATAAAACCAGCCTCTTCACCTAACAAGCTCATTAAAATCCCAAGAAAATGCTCAACCACAAAAACAAAACAGCAACGAATTTTCTTTGACATTTTCCTTCTGTAGTAAGTGTGCACACTGCCTTACAATGCGGAGGTAGCCGCCTGGCGTCTAGCCAGACACTCGAAACATCCAGTGGGCACTTTACCACGCTGGCGAAACTATGTGACCGTAGTCATACAAACTGTGAGTGGTCGCCGACGAAGCCTTACAAATCACTGTAAGATGGGGTTATAGTTTAAATGGAGCTAACTTTTTTCCAAAGTGTTGGGGTGTATGCTTCAATGGATAGCAAATTCTCTGAAAAGTTAACGGTTTAGAGGAAGCTAAGTTTTTGCTCATGTTTTTATTGGCTAATTGCAAACACCGTCTGTTTGTAATAAATCGTGCGAGTTTATAAACCCTCGGCATATTGTGAACAGATAATTTTAAATACAATAAATTCCAAGTAAAATGGATAGCTTACAATATATCCGAGACATAAAGACAAGAAAGCGTTTACAATTTAACGAATTAATTATAAACTCACGGTGTTTGCAATTATACCGACGACCTTTTCTAAGGTATGACCCTCAACTCAATATCAAGTGTTCACTTTACCACGCTGGCAAAACTATGTGACCGTAGTCATACGAAATGTGCGTGGTCGCCGACGAACCTTAAAAATCACTGGATGATGGTTTAAAGGGAGCTAAGTTTTTGCTCTTATTTCTGTCACCAGATTATTACAAGTCACAGAGCCTACGCAAGAATTCATGTCGTTGCAACACACGAACTGTGTACACTGCCAGGGTGCTAAACAATAATGAATCATGTCTGCGCTACACAAATTCGTGCCTAGGTCCGACAAAATTATTTTCGTCTTCATGATGAATTAGTGGTGTACGAAACGAAGTTCTATCTTAGCGTTTACAAAGCGGCCTAAGTTTTTAATAAGTATTGCATGATTATGCACTCTCGAATTTTTGTGAATATTTATTTATTTATTTATTTATTTATTTATTTATTTATTTATTTATTTACACACATAAGTACAACATCTTACAGTATTCCAAGACGATGTTATACCGAATAAATAATGTTATATACACTATAGTCATATATATACATATAAATTTAACAATAAAAATTAAAATAGAAAAGAAACAATTTAAATTTGTATGCCACCTTCAATGCACCTTTGTGCTCCTGACACAAATTTCGGCAGGCTATGGAACACATCTTCCGATGGCATATTATTTATAATACGCGCGGCCCTTGACAAAGGGGCAAACTTTAATAAATTTGTCCTAGCCCATGGCACATCTAACAAAGTGGGGCGGCGGCGCGCACCCACATACCCGTCTGGGACATGCAGCCGCAGCGCCTCCAGTACATCTGGGTGATGCACCAGCCCGCGCAGCACTCTGGCTACGTATTTTACTAAAGCGACGTCCCTCCTAACCGCCAGCCTAGCGTACCCGACCATGCCCAACACAAACAGACTCGGATACATCAACGGGTAGAATGGGTAAACCCCATATTGCTTCAAATATAAATACCTCGTGAATTTATTTTGAATTTTTTCGACCATAAGACTATATTTGTCCTCATGCGGATTCCATATAATGGCACTTGTCTCGAGATGACTACGAACCAAAGCATTATAAAGTATTTTTACCACTGCTACACTTTTAAAATCCGTACATTGTCGTAATATAAATCCTAAATTTCTAAAAGATTTGCTACACAAATCTATAATGTGGTTGCGAAACATCAGCTCGGCCACCATATGAACCCCAAGATCCCGCATTTGCGTGACACGCGGCATCACTATGCCGTCCATCGCATAGTGATTTTGTAGCGGGACTCGCGCGCGACTGTACGTCATCACACAACATTTGGTCACATTGAAGACCAGTTTGTTTTCCTGGCTCCACTGCACCACCTTATCGAGATCTCGCTGTAGCCGCTCACCATCCGAGGCGCTCGCTACCGAGATAAACACTTTAAAATCATCTGCAAATAGCAAACACCTTGCACTGCTCACGACCTCCGGGAGATCATTAACCATAATAATGAATTCCAGTGGACCCAAATTACAGCCCTGGCTTACCCCCGAAAATGTATAAAATGGTTTAGATTTGTGCCCGGCGTACTCGACATACTGCCGATATAGATAAGGTAGTGGTCAAACGCGAGCCTATCGATAATAAAAAACAAAAATTCAAATACAATCAATTCCACCCAAATTCGATAGTTTACAATGTATCCGTGTGCTATCGAGAAGAAAGAGTTTACAATCTTACGCGATTTATAATAAGACCCTCAACACAATATCTATTGGGCACTTTACCACGCTGGTTAAACTATGTGACCATAGGAATTGTAAGTGGTCACCTTACAAATGACTGGCAGATGATATGGTTTAAAGGGAACTAAGGTTTTGCCCATGTTTTCTAAGATTGAGGTGGAAGAAGGTTGCGGAAAGAGCTTGTGGCTTAGAAGATTTTCAAGGGGGTAAACAACGTAAGGAACTTTTAACATAATGTTACACTTGTTCTATCGAAACCTTACCTATAGAAATCACAATTATAAAGTAACTAATGAATAAACTAATTATAGCTACAATAACAAATAACATATATTATATACCTAAATCTAGCTTATTTTATATTCAATTGTCTAATTAACGTACTTCTATCAGACTCATTCCTGACACACACCAACAAAAGGTGATGGACATCTTCTACTTTATTATCACAAACTAAGCAATTCGTAGCCTTTGCATTTATAATGAAAAAAGTGGACTTTCACTTTTCTCATTAGAAATGCAAAGGCTCATAATAGTATATGTCCGGAACGAATCCTGAAATAAGTTACCAACATCTTTCGACTAACTTTAAAACTACTTAACCATGGGGCTCGAGGAGATTCACATTGGATTGTTTTATACCATATCCCTTTATCTTTTGATTTTTTTACTGAATGTTTTTCTTTCCACTCTTCATAACAATAGCTTCTGAATTTTGATACAGTTTCCGAATGAACTGGTAAAATATAAACCTCAATACCTGCCATTACTGCTATCTTAGCCAATCTATCAGCCTCCTCGTTTCCCTGTAGAATAATATGTGACGGAATCCACTGCAAGACCGTCTGTTGATGGGTCTATCTATTACATACCAAGTGCGTGCCTTGGCAAGGAGGTTACACCATTGGTCCCAGAAACATGTTGACAGTCGTTACGGTAGTCAGAAACCGTAAAATGTGACACCAGTCTTGCCAAGGGGTATCGTTTTATCCAGTTACTGGGCTGGAGAAGTACAAAAAGTCCATGTAAGATACTATTACTCAGCTGCACCCGGTAAACCGAAGACTGACTCTAACATAATTGGGCACAGGCTAGGTAGTTTTATTCCCTAAGATGATTAAGGCAAAAGTTAGTACTTCGGTAACAAATTCTCATCGCCAGTCTCCGCCTTTCTAAAGTTAAAATGATCAAAACTGAGACTTATACAAACATGTGAGAAGTTTACCGATCGAGATTGTTACTATATTTAGTTACTATATACAATATAGATGGACCACCCCTGCAAGTCAAAGCTTGAAAAAAAGCTTTGCTTTATGATTTAAAAGAATCCCATTGGTGATATGAAAAAAAAAACGAATATAAAGAGCTGGTATATGAATTTAGTGCAGAGTTACGAATGTGTCAACGAGTTCTTTAATGCTATAATTTGACAGGTTTTCAGACCAAAATAGAATACTCAATTTCAAATTTTATTCTTAATTAAGAAATGAGACTGTAACAAAACATCACTCCATATTTCGAAAGGGCTGGAATCTTTTTACCAGGAACAAGTTACCTTACCTTATACGGCATGAAAACTATCCAATGTGAGGGTGTTCGGTTATACAATATATTACCTAAAATTGTCAGAGAGTGTACTAGTATACCAACCTTTAAAAAAGGTCTACGGAACTTTATATTAGACGACTATTTTTTCCCCTTGGCATCGCTCCCCTGGTCCTTCCCACAGGACCCGATTCCGTTATACAAAATGTAGCAATGTATGTATGTGAATAATTGGTAAAAGAATTTTTAAATATCAGATAAATAATAAATGCTTTTTGAGTTTATCCATTACAAATGTGACTGTTCCTAAATGACCCTAGGCTGATAAAAATTTCGCTTTTCCTAAAATGTCCTAGATTTAGTGTTAATGTCGGCCCTTTTGTTATAAAAGGGGAACAACGCCCCGCCATCCGCGTTGCTCAATGAACTTCGTACCATCGACTGGATAATTCTCTTCCGACATAAGTGAATTCCAAATTATGTTTTTGTTTTGTCTTGGAATTCACAGTTATAAAATTATAACTTGGAAGTGGTTTAGAAGGATAAAATATAACTAAAGGGATATAAACTAAATTGTTACTATTAACTAAAGCTTGTGTGAGAAACTCTTTACACTAATGTATAGAGTATTTATCAAAGACCGAATAATGGTCGCGGATAATGAATTTACATTCTTGAATTACTACAAATACAAATAACTAAATTAGCAGAGAGTTTAACTCAGGAAGTAACTGGAGTTGATAATATCAACTCACCTACAGACAGCCCCCAAAAGCGCCCATCCCGCCATCATTTCGTAGTGTAATAGCTGGTAAGAAGAAATGATGAAACAAACTTCCAGCACACATTTCTGTCTGATAGCCTTAAGGGCTAAAGAAGTCAAACAATAGTGAAGTATGAAGTTAATTAGACAAAGGGATTGCAAAGTGCATCATTTGCCTAACGAAAGGAAGTTGGTAGGATCGCTACGCTTACATTCATAAATTCGTTTAATTGAATTACGTTAATTAGTTAAGTTGCAATAATCAAGATTCCCACCCGAGTGACGTGAGACCGCTTTTCAGCAGCAGGTCCGTCGTAACGTGTACTACTCGGCCTAGACTGCATTTTCTAGTGAGAATCTGCGGCGGCTCCAAGAGTACAGGCTCCCTAAGCACTAGCATGCCTTGCCCAGTCCTAAGACAGTGGTCAGTTTTGTGCCTATTTGCCTCTGCCATTTGAGCGAGACATGCTACCAGTTACACTGGACGCGGGCTATAATAAGTAGCACTCTCTCGGCCTATTCACCCTTTACTAAGACAATACAAAATTACGCAAGCGTACCGCAGACTCAGTCTTTAGCAAAACTCAATGCGAAAGATACTTGCCGTACGTCGGAGCGGATTCATTCGTCGCTTCTCATCTCCTTAAACTGCCCATTGCGTGGATTTTGGGGCCGTCAGGGACGGCAGCCATCCAATATCGTGTCTCGCTAAATAGTGACGATTTAGTAATTGCCTACAAAACGGCTTGGTGTGGTTTTAACGAGACACGTTCCCTAAGCGTCATTAGACGATGTAATTTGGGGTTCTTTGTGATGCCTACCGGCTTAAACCTACCCCCCTCCCTGGAATATGAGCGACAGCAAGTATTTCGTGAAGTGTTCTGAGCTAGACCTTCTTAGGAAACAGTATATTTTAACAACTAACATTTGGTTCTCCTACGTGCTCAATTAAGAGCGGCCATATTTAGCCCATTTTATACAGAAATAAGTTTTAGCGGTTCCGCCTTCCGTGTATGTAATGTCAGTTAACTCTCAATAAAGGTCCTTAATCAAATGTGTAATTGTTTAGTGTATAAATGGTGAATTAGGGCATGTAACGTGTGACGAAAGGCTTCGCTGCTTCCCTAAACCAAATATTAGCCACAAATATCTGCCAAAGGGTGGATTTAGGAGGTAAATACAAGGGTTCGCCACGCTAGAATAAATAGTATATTAGTCAATTATCCCTACCTATGTAATACAAAGATTAAAACTTACCCCATTCATACTGGCACTCACTCACACCATATTAACGCGAATAGACTAAATTATAATTAACTTAAGAATTAAACTCGTTATCACGATACGTTACAACGACTCGACTTTAGATTATTCGTTTCCAAAACTAAACCCTATGTGTCTAACACTCTAGTATCCTCACTCGTATGTCTTCTTCCGCTCCTCAGAACCAGACCGTCCTCTCTGCCCGCCTAAAACCAAGTGTCTTTTTCATCCGTCCGTCGTACCTCCTCTCTCTACCTCTCCCCGCGTCCCTTCCCTGTTGCACCCCGCACCACGAGCTTACTTCCCACAGTTTGGCAACGCTACGAAAGGGCTATTTTATGACCGTTTTTGTGCACTTATACTTTATAGTTTTGGGACGGCCAGCAAGGTTCATCGTTGCCATATGGCTACTTCTTAGAATTCATACAAATCTTCACTATCGACATCCTTTCCCATGGCTTTCTAACCCATGGACCCTTTTTTATAGAATACCAATATTGTTTTATTCTTTTAAAATGGGTAATGTTACATAATTTATTAAAGTGGCTGTCAGACCTAACTTAACGTACTTTTAAATGGCTAACACGTGTAAACCCGTGTAAGAATTATTGATATAAATCTCAATATTTAATTAAGAATAACTGACACGTAGTCACACAAACAAACAATCAAATCTCAATCTTTATAATATTAGAGTAAGAGTAATTGTTTTATTTTGCGATTGTTTTCCTATTTACAACAGATTAAGGGATATGTGAGTTTTGTTAAAACTGCTTTGTTTGTTATGTTAATCTACCCTTATTTTAATTATTTTACCCTTATTTTAATTTTAGTTCCTTCAATATATGAATGTCGTAATAATAACTACTACCTACTGTTAATTTAGTTAAGTTTCTCTTTAAGTGAACTGTAATTTGTTCTTTGAGAAAATAAATATCTTTAAACCGAAGTCCAATGAAGCAGTCCAAAAACGAAGAATATTACTCAAAAAAATCTCCATTTTTTAAATAACCTCAATAAAAAAAACACCATTCTCTCACTTTTTTAATATCCATGCAAATACAGTACTATGTCGAATACCGCAAAATAACTTGAGGGGAATTCTCGATGGGGTATTAAGGTATTTCCCCATGACTAATCGAGCTTGACGTGTTATAATTTCATTAAAATTTTACCCTTCAAACTTAATTAACCGTTATGTCAATAGGTAGATATTGAGAGTGATTTAAAATCGAATATCTTTGATTTACCATAGCCAAATATTGAATCTTCGATCAAATTATTTAAACGAAGCCGGTAAGTATGTTACCAATTTGTAAAACCATTTTCTATTAGAGGAAAGCTGCCATATTTTTTTTATATTTATTAAATTTTAAAGAAAATATTGAAATTGATGGTGATGTTGGTGGAAAGGAATGTTCATATTTATCTATACTAATATTATAAAGAGGTAAAACTTGTGAGTTTGTTAGGTTGTAGGGGGTAATCTCTGGATCTACTGAACCGATTTAGATGAAATTTGGCAAGGAGATATTTTGAGACCCCAGGAAGGACATAGGATATTATATATTTAGATTATATATATTTGTATTCCCTTGGGATGATAAAACACTTTTTACGTGGGCGAAGCCGCGGTCGCAAGCTAGTTTGTATTAAACATAAACCAATTTTCATCACCACTTCATCCATTATCACGTTCAACACTCAATCTTATTTTTATGTTTCCACTATTTTATTACATAATGTTTTTAATGGGATTTGTTTTTAATATTAAAACCACTCCCATTATAAACATAATTTACAAAACGTTAACAATATATTCGCCATACATTTTCTACGCCGAGAGACATTTCCATCACATCCTAAGAAGCTTATCTTTAGTAACAGCGCTCAGCAAAGGGACCGGGTTTCATCCAAGATCACCAATTTCTTACTTGATTGCGTCGGCTGATGGCTTTCGGACTCGATCAAGCCGATGCAACAAATCCGATACACATCATATACATATGTCAGTACTGGCTTTTATTCGAGACTTGCTCGTCGTATTGAATTAGCTTCCAATATAGCTTTAGATAACGCTCTGCGAAGCATGCTGATTGAGTAATTTCCTGCCTTCTATATAACTACAGACTAAACCAGATAATAATGTTTCATTACAATAAAAGCTAATATCATTCATTGTAATAATAAGACCGCTCCCTTGAGCGAAATACTTTCAGGGGTGCCACAAGGAAGCATATTGGGGCCTGTACTATACCTTCTGTTTACTGCTGACCTGCCAAATCATAGTGATACTATAACCGCTTACGCAGAAGATACTGCCCGACTATCTATCCATCAGGACCCAGCAGTAGCATCAGCCAAATTTCAGGAGCATGTTGATTAGGTAGAGGAGTGACTTGATAAATGGCGCATTAATCATTAAGGATAACCATGATATAGTGTTGTTTGCAGATGATACTTCACTTTTGTTTAAACTTAAACATCAGCAGCTGGTTACTGACGATGTAAATAGCGCGATCTTAAAAGTAGTTCACTGGTTCAATGTTAACAATTTACTCCTTAATAAAAAAAAACCAAATGCATCAAGTTTACTCTACCTCACGTTAGGCAGGTGTAAACTGATGTGATGATAAAGGGCGAAGAATTGAATCCTGAAAATAGCACAGAATTTTTAGGCTTAACTTTGTATGCTAAGCTTCATTGGGCCCACATATAGATCAATTGTCAATGAAGCTAAGCGCCGCAGCATATACTATTACAAAATTCGTAATTTAACTGACATAGAGACAGCCCGTTTAGTATACTTTAGCTATTTTCATAATGTAATGTCGTACGGTATTCTGTTGTGGGGAAAAGCCGCCGACATCCAGACTATATTTGTTTTGCAGAAAAGAGCTGTTCGATCAATTTATAAATTAAGCCCGAGACACTCTCTTAGAGACAAATGTAAGGAGAGTAAAGACTGTGCCCTCTCAGTATATTTATGAAAATCTTTTATATGCCCATAAAAATGTAAAATTGTTTAAAAAATACAGTGATATCCATAACATAAATACTAGAAACAAACACAAATTTGTAGTACCTACAACAAGGCTCAAGAAAATAGGTGGCTCGTTTAGATGTCAATGTGTACGCTTTTATAATAAGCTTCCAAGCCACGTACAAGATCTAAGTCTTAATAAATTCAAATCATTCATTAAACGTAAGTTGTGCCAGAAAGCGTTTTATACTACTACAGATTACGTTGAGGACAAAAAGGCTTGGGATTAAGCTGCTCCAATTAATTTGAATTTTTTATATTTTGCATGGTGAATTTTTTTTTTTTTTGGTTTTCTTGCAATGACAAGAATATTTACTTTTTAAAGTATTATATTATTTTATTTTAAATATTGTGAATGTGATGATTATGTGGCTCTTTTTTTCTTTTTCTTTTTAATTTATCTTAGTTAGTTTCTAATCACGGTCTGGTAGATTGAGTAGTTTATGCGGCCTACCCGAAAGTCCTTTCTTTGGTATTGTTCGTCGAATCGTTGAGCTACTTAAATTCTGAGTTGAGCTGCTCGGTTATTGACAAATGCGTGCACTGACTGGACAGGTCCACTCAATCTGGCTGGTTCTTTCTTCAAAAAGACCATTTTAGACATCTGTCTACATGGTCTTCACATAATCTAACCAAGATTTGGTCAGGACTTTAAAAGTGACTGTGACATCTGAGTTTGTTTCGGCCTTTCTTCTCAGAGTAGTCAGAAAGGAAACGCCGACCTCATCTGGTTTTAAAAAATATGATCGACATGTAAAAGTGTTTGTACAAACCAACTTACAGAAATAAAATAATTTATCATAAAGGCTAATCAGAGCAAATCTACCCACGTAACCTCCACTTTCAGAAGACAGAGCCGCTGTTTTCCTCCCAATTAAACTTCACAATGAAGATGTTCCCCAAGCTGAGGACGCTAAATATTTCGGAATGCATTTCTGCTCCATATGAAACGACCAACCCGAACCGTGCACCTTTTGTCGACGTTTTGTAAGTGCCCATGTAGGCCTATATGAAATAAAAAAAAATATTTTGATTTTGATTTCGATTGAAGGCTGACCTGGAGCAAGCACATCTGGACCAAGCGCAAACAGCTGAACATAAAGTTCAGAACGCTGTGCTGGCTCAAATCTGTCGCACGAAAACAAACTAGCAGGATATAAGACCAAACTAGAGCCAATCTGGACTAAGGGGTTCAATTATGGGGTACTGCTAGTAACAGCAACATCGAGATTCTTAAAAGATTTCAGAGTAATACATTGAGAGCCATGATATACATACCTTACTACGTGAGCAACTAATACATACATGAAGATCTAAATATCAGTACCGTTAAACAAGAGATTGCTAACCATGGTAAATGCTACCAAAGTAGAATATCAATACACGTCAATCAACTCAAAGCTACAGGATGCGGGAAGCATCTCATACAGCCGATTGAAGTGGACCGGTGTCCCTACGCTGACCACAAAATTGATGAAGAAAGAAAATAAATATACAGGCTGGAATTTTACTCAAAGAAAACATTCCTTTATTTTTGAAAAGAAAGAAAACTGCATTCAAAGATTTTCGAAAATTCGCTTCCCTTCCACACCCGGGAATCGAACCAACTAAAATATTTAAAATTACACCCTGTTCTTTTATTGCCTCGATCTTTAGGGTCAATTATAAGGATGAAATCTCTCTAACAAACTTGATAAATTAAATGTAAGGAAAACTATGAAATCTTAAATTAGTTTAATTATTTACAAAAAATGGTAAACTAACTAATTAGTTGCTCGAAATGGGCTCCATTTTCTTGGATACAAAAATTTACGCTTCCAACGAATTCTAGTCTTATCTAAATAGTAATTCGTCATTTTAATGGATAAATGACTTCAAAGATTGGCACTAATTACAAGGATACAGATACAGATGGATCTTTGAGTGAAAGTGCTAAAGCACTTAAAACAGCATAAAACTAAGCAGTTAGAACTTGACCCATTGAATTTATAAGTCCAGATTTCATGGTTTTCTTTCATTTAATTTATCAAGTTTGTTAGAGAGAGTTCATCCTTATAATTGACCCTAACGATCGAAGCAATAAAAGTACAGGGTGTAATTTTTTAACATTTTAGTGGGTTCGATTCCCGGGTGTGGCAAGCGAATTTTCAAAAATCTTTGAATGCCGTTTTCTTTCTTTTCAAAAATAAAGGAATGTTTTCTTTGAGTAAAATTTTCTATCTACAGTATTAAGAGTACTTTCCCTTCAGGTGATATTACAAAATTCCACCCTGTATACGAGTACACCAACTTATGAAAGGATTTCCAGCAATTCCTTCTGCTAATGATGACGTGGAAATCCAATTAATGCCAGCAGATTGGCTTATTGTTTCAACATAGATCGCCAAGTTACAGAAGAGAAAAGACAAAAAATATCTCATAAATACAACTATTCTCTGGAACCTGACAGTTAAGGGTCAAAGGTGCAGTCACACTCTACTAAAACAGCAACGGCAATTTTTTTAGGGAGAAGGATTTCAATTTTCTCGTTCAGTATGTATAATCTGTACTTTAATTTATATACAAAATATTAAATCAGTTGTGGATAATTTAACTTCTTCTACAAAAACTAGCCATTTGAGTTTTAGGAGAGTAAGATTGCACTTTTGGCCCTTGACTGTACCTAACGTTATAGATTTATGAATAAAAAGAAAAAGCTGTTCGTAGAAAAGCCCATGTACTTGAGAACAGCTAGACCATTTTTATCCCCCGACGGAAAAAGAAGGGTGTTTGTGTATTTTTTTCACCGTTTCTGATTTATTTTTTTTGTATGAAAAGTGACTTTATCCAGAGTGTTCTAGCTTTGTTTGATGAAAGCCGGTTCAGCCGTTCAAAAGCTACGGCCGTTATACTGTTTAAATCGGGATGTTTTCGCAAGATATCGTGTCATAATTAAGTTTTCAATAAATTGTCGATCAAAGCGTGTCTACTACTAGATAAATTATGTAGCATGAAATTAAAATGTACGGGTTTTTTTATTTTTACTTTTATTTTAGAAAAATTCTAAAAAAAAGAAAACTTTGAAATATTATAAATAAAACTGGATAGAGCTTCTTTATGAGATTTTATGTGCACTATTTGGACTGTAAAAAGTCTGTCTGGTCAGCTAGTAAATAACAAACTTATAAATCCCATGAGAGCCCTCCTCACGAGACTGTTCCAACACTCATTCAATTGAAACTTTTTATAGAAGAATTGAAATGGACAGCTGACCTGACAGCCATGTTGATCTACTTCGGAACTTGTTCTAACAACAACTACCGATAGCGGAATTGTATTCCCACTCAAATGTCAGAGGAAACAAGGCCGTTTGTTTGTAACCATAACAGTATACTATTAATATATAAGTAGTAGGTATGTAAGTGGTGCATTTGTGATGTAAAAGAGCGCCTCTCGCCATCAAACGTAAAAGTTTGGCGAGTTTAGAATTAAGTAACACCTCTGTATTAAAATATCATTGAATAAACAAATAAAAAAAAAAAAATAAAAAAAAAAAAAAAACATCGATTCAATCAAAATGACTCGAAATAAATTATACGCCACCAAATATTAGACTGAAATTACTCCCTAGTAATAATTTATATAAAATATTAACAGAATCATCCATTTAATGACGTTGAAGTATCAAAAATTTATTCACCGAGTTTCATGTTCCAACCCCAAAATACAAGTAGTGTACTCGATACTTATTTTAAAACAATTTTAATGAGTTTCAAAATTAAATTACGTAGGTAATTGAAACTTTTGCAGCGTTATTTTATGTGCTAAAGCTTTGAGAGATTAAAAGTATTTACAGTTAACAGCAGGTCAGTGATAATAAATTATTATGCGCAGTACTGGGATCTGTGGCATACTGCTGCGATTAAAATTGTGAGATAATACCCGACCCTGTTCTAGAATTCTTGGTATTATTCGTAAACAAAACATCTACATTTCGGACATTGTAAAAACGCAATCTACCTATACCTATTGTAAATACAAGTATATGCCAATATTGCAATGACAAAAAACGATATTTTCTACATTTTGAAGCAATAAAAATAAGTACTTTTCAAATATTCCTTTTTATCCCTGCCAATAAAACAAACATACTACACTACCAATTTCCTTTAAAATGCCCTCGAAGAAGACACCCCACGGTAAGGTGACGATATATTCCTTTAGTTCAATATGCACTTCATCTTGTTTTATCTGCATACGTAAAAAGGTTCGAGAGGTATATCAGCAAAAAGGTTTATTTTACGCTCCCCGGGCAAAACTGCAGCTAACTACAACTTCAGTATGTATTCTAGTCCACTGTCCACAACAGTTTTTGGGGTTTATGCGACCTGACGTTTTATTTGGTACCGTTACAAACCTTTTAGAAACTACTAATGTAGCACAGCGTGTGATTTATGTACGATTTTTAGTAAGCGGAAAAGGCTTCAGCGTATCCTGCATGCCTAGTATTTTTGCAAATATTTGATGTTTATTTATCTTGTTTCTACGTTAAAATTCCTGCAGTTGTGAATACGAGTCGTTTGCAACGTTTCAAATGAAACCGTGTAAAAAATAACGATACTTTTTTCCGCCAAATCTGTGCAGGACGATTCTGTTGACAGCTTTGCTACCGTGGTTTTTGACTAGGGTTGAATTTCATTTTTATTGCCATATGTACCTGTTTTTTTAGCGTGTGGAAATGCTGATGCATACGGTGCTACCACGAGTTGATAGCGCAGTTATGTGGGACTCCAACCCACTAAAACTTCACGGTGTCCTCCTGTGCTGCTTATGGCGGGATCACGGGCACACGTCAGCACTCGTCCGTGAACCCGCCATAAGTATACCTTGGTTGTATGTTTTGTAGGTAAAAAAGGTTAACATTAAGTTACTTAATATTTTTGTAACGTGGTACGTTGTTGTGGCTTTTTTATCAAAACAATAACACAAATTTGCCCATTTCCATAAATAAACAGTATTCCTTTAGTTTACGTTCATTGAACTAATTAACTTGCCTCATCATTTTTCTCGTAGTTGACATTCATAGCTCAGCACATTATTCTAAGCACTCCGATTAAATTCGCTTCTATTTTACTACCAAAAATTCTTATTAGTCTCTAAAAGTAAATTACTCATTATTTTTACATCTCTTTCTCTAAATTAAAGGACTCCAAAATTCTATGCCTACATTGCAAATACATTTATCAAATATGAGAACCTGGCGATATCTCAAGATTAACTCTCATTGTTTGCCAAACTTTCAAGATTAGGTAAATTCTATATCAGCATGGGTGTTAGAAGTAATGAACGGGCAGCGTTTCTAGATAATTGCGAAGATATGAGCACAATCCGACTTATCTCGGGAACTATCTGCGAAGATGTATTACATCTGTTGATGAAGCAAGTTCTCGAGCCTACCTTCATTAGTAGTTACATTTCATCTTGATTTCGAGTTGAGTATATCTAGTTAGCGCTACGTAGATATATCATACTAGTTCTCTGCTTTCATCTTGATGAATATAGAAAATTAAAATCATTTTCTATATTAATCAAGCCTAAGCCTAATTGCCTAATTGCGAATAATATTGATCAGTATCATGATTAATATCAGATAGATATTGAATTGTGTCATTAAATTAATGCTAGGAGGAAAGCTTTGATCAGCTGTAAATCTACATAGAATCTTTCTTTAATTTAATAATATGTGAAATTTGGTGATATTATAGAAAAAGATTAGAGATGATGACAAAAAAAATAAGTTTAGTCCGTCAGTTAGATTTCCTAAAAATATTGGAAAAGTATTTTTTCTTTAGTTACGTTAACAAAAAATGATGACGATACAGTTCGTTAAAATATCGCATGATATCATGTCTTGGTACCTTTTTTACATAGAAGTTTCGTTACAAGCCTACAATCCCAAACTTTGATGCACTTTATCTTGGTAAATTTTTATTGATTTGAATAAGCAATAAATACTTTATTTTCTTGCTTTTATTTTACCACTTTGTTGGCGTGATCAATATGTTTATCCATGCCAAATTATAGCTTTCTAGTGCTAAGAGTCTCTGATCTAAGCTGTGGACAGACGGGCATGGTGAAACTATAAGGGTTCCTTGTTGACTACGGAAACTTAAATTAGTAGCTTATATCTAAAGCTCATTTTCCTAGGTAATGATAACTGAAAGTGAGCCCCAAACTAGACACCTATAGTCATTATCTTAGGGCTACATTGGACGAGTACTACTATAATATCGCACTAATAATCACAAGCATCTAAATTACGGCACGGACAAGATCAACAGTACCCAACCAACCGCTATACGGTCGAGTTAAAGCAAAAATAAAACCAAAGACCTAATCTGACGGTACCGCAAACATTTCAAAACGTAAACCAGAACAAAATAAACTATCTACCGAAATTAAATAAACCTGCCTGTAACCACTTTGCCTTTACGCTATAGAACAGGGGTGCTCAAACACGGTTGATGCCCAAAAAGTTTAATATCGTCAAAAATGGTGGAGATCACTCATTTAGTTACAACGACACCCATAGTCTTTTAACACAATTCCTTACATTTCAAGTCATATACTCCAACTCAACTCCAACTTGAATCATCAAAGTCTTTTAACACAATTCCTTACATTTCAAGTCATATACTCCAACTCAACTCCAACTTGAATCATCAAATTGACAATTAAAGTCTGTTATTTATTTCACATTAATCAAGGGTTTTTCCTTTCTCTTGGCCACTTAGTTGAGTGGAGATTCTTCAAACTGACTTGGAACTTGGGTGACATGCCCAAAGTTAGAATATTAATATAAGTAAACACAATTAAAACTAACCAAGCTATTTGACTGGGTTCATGTGATTCTGAGTTTATCGTTTTTTTTATTTTTTATTGTTATTTTTCACTAGCTGTGCACACGGCTTCGCTCCCGTCACCTGCGTACCCTACCCTACTTACCTACCTAACTACCCAACTTACCTACCTGCACAGAATATTATTTACTTTAGGGAGATAAATATCGACTTCATACAAAAAAAAGTAAACACAGTTTTGCTGCGCGCCATCTAGCAGCACTCCAGAACACCACACCGAAACGAAAACATAAAAAAATATCTATCCATACCTGGGACTCAAAACCGGAACCTTGGCGTATACCGCGTTTATCATTAGGCTATCCCACTATCCAGATGGGCAGTAACGGCGGCAAATTTACGAACCACATTGCTTACGTCAACATCAACATTGACATTAGTAGTATGGTTAGATACATACATAAAACAAGATAGATAGAAGCTAGAGATAGCTTCTTGGCCGCCCTGAAGTTGGCTACAATGGCTGCGTATTAGTAAATCTCAAAAAAAAATAGCACTGCTTCGTGCCATGCAATTGGAAAGTCAACTTCAGGGCGGCCCAGAAGATTTAAAAGAACTATCCTACTTGACCTGCTTCCTACCCTACCTACCTACCGTTTTTATTTTCTAGTGAAATTTTTCCACGGAGAATCTTAACACCACCATTTTTTTTATATTTTTGATGAACAATAACAACTTTTGTACAGATTTATTATATGTATTGATTTGTCGTAGAGACCTTATGGATCTTCAAACACTTGCTGCCTAAACATTTGAAGGTAAACCGCCAAAACTATATGTTTGATCACCCCTGACGTACAGTATTTACAAATCGTCCGAAAACTAACATGGATACGAGTGGATTCAAATTGAAATCAAACATGGCTGCCTCAGCAGATCGAATCGATCTGCAGTCAGATGCCAATTAGCAGTATTGACGTAGACACTAGTGCTTGATGCTCAGGTGCTCACTCTAGTGGTGCATACAGGTAATGTAGATTGAGTAATAAACTTTACGTCATATTGAATCCATACTAATATTAAGCATCTGAAAGTAACATTATCTGGTATGTTTGTTACCTTTTCACGTCTTGACATCTAAACGTATTTAGATGAAACTTGCCACACGGGTAGACTATTTCCTGGATTAGGCCATATAATACTATTTATCTCTGTTTGTTATGTACCTTTTCACATATTGACAGCTGAACGGATATAAATAAGACTTGGCCCTTATGGATATAGAAAGTAAGAAATAAAGTTACTACTATATGGAACCCTCATACTGCTAGTTACTGTTATACTTTTTATCCTGGAATTACATTCTTTTGGGATAACCTCCGACTTTGACGCGGGCAAAGCCGCTGGCAGCAGCTAGTTGGTATATAAATTAGGGTCATGATGACTGGTTTTGGCGTTACAGAGTTGTTGGAGCAAATAGGCTAATATTAGTTTAGCTAACCGTAAACTTTAGTTGATTTGCCAGCTGGTGCGGGAATGTGGGTTGTGTCACTGGCAACTAATAAACCCTCCGTTTCTAATGGTAACGGAGTCAAGGATTCGTAAAGCAGTATCATACCTGATGGAGTTTGTTTTTCTATGCACCTGCCAAGCTATCTCTCCACCACTTTTAGCTGATCGATAGAGAATGCCTTAGGCGTTAAGACCGCCTTTGTACCTTATATTGCATGAAGTTTTAATAGATAGGTAAATATCATTAGCGAAGGTTAATGAAAAACCATAATTTAACTGTTCGGATTGCCACAAAGATTGATTAGAGAGAGGATAATGACCGCTATTGCCCTAATAAAACGAAAACACTTTTACAAACTAAATTCTATACTCAAACTAATAAAACAGCACCTTTTGTAACTAAAAAGTTACAAAAAAAGACTCTTTCTCACTTTCTAATGCTGCAGCTGGAAGATGAAATATATATAAAAAATATAAAATAAATTATTATATTATATTTATATATTATTATAAATTATTCATGAACTAAATGATGCAACTACTTACCTGAAAAAATATAGATACTCGTAGACACTTAGCACCTTACACAGAAATACCTGATGACGTTCCCATCATACGCACCAGGTAATACCATCAGATACCCACAAAATTACCCAATGCAAAGTTTACGTTCATTGCTTATTACCCAGCTACCGGGCGATCACATCTCGCGGCTTATAGCCACGTAAAACTAACTCCGTTTATAACCCAATTTATTAAACTTAAGTAGTTTCGGATCGGTGAATGGGATTGGAACATCGCTTTTTCGCTAAAAGCTGATGGTGATGCTGTCCGCGCGACATTATCTGTTTAATCAACAAATGTGTGTCTGCTTTGTGCTGGTATAAAGCTGACTTTGGATAAAGTTAGGATCGGGGATTTTGATAATGCTGCAGTCAAAATAGTTGAAAGAGAGAGAATTTTGTCAGACCAAGGTTGGAAAATGTGAAAACGTTTGGTATAATTAAAACAGTATGAATGAACGTCTTATTTTGTAAAGGTGAAATGTACTTATGAAACCACTTCAAAAAGGTAGAAATAAAAGAATAATAAGTACTTCAAATGTTACAGAATTGTGTAAGATCCAAAGAAAATAAATGAATACGCTTTGCCAGCGCACTGTCTCGTTATCACAACAAAAAGTAATATTAAAAGAAGAGTTTTCTAATTTTAGACATTGCATGATAATTATTTTATATACAATAGGTCTCCATATAACCTGCTTGCACAGTTTTCTTTAAAATAGTAGAAAAAGATATCAAAATATTGACTTTATGGGACAAAAACACTAAATATTCCATTCCTTCAATTCCGTTCCCTGCTTCAACTATGCTTATATGCTCCTTTCTCATTACTCTATAATACCTACCACTGCAACATTACCCACCGATAAAAACGTTCTTAATTATGTGACAGTAATTGTGGAAACGACCCAGTAAACGCGACATTAAACTGATATTAGAAGTCGATTAAGCTTCCCCAGTTACTTCCTTAGTACGTTCATTACGTTCACTAAGCTTCCGAGGCATCGAACGCGCAGATTGCAATTTGGAAAATGCATTGGCAATATACAAAAAACATCGAAAAAGGAAAAATTTAATATAAAATAAGGAATCGTTAAATATTTCTAAATTATCCTCTTACTATTTGCGATGGAATTAAAAATCTTCATCTAAAAAAAGAATGACAATACTCAAATCACGAGGCCTTTTACAAAAATAACGTCATAAATTGTAAGTATATATTGACTGAATAACTAGATCCATCATAACCATCAGCACGCCATATCAATAGTTGTTCCGTGCAGGATTCAAATCCGTGACAGTCTATAGGTTCACGTCATGCCACGAGAAAATAATTGAAGCACCTCATCCCAGACCCAAAACTAAAATGTCCTCTCTGCCTGTAATTACACGGGCGCCGCATTCAAACTGGACCACAGATACGCTGCTTGTTGATAGAATTACATCCATACCGGACGATCTTTCTTTTACAAAAAGTTCTGAAGTATCCACCTCAAATACATGGGACTTTTACCAATAAAAATGGAGTCCAAACATCAAACTAGAAGGGAAATTAGGAGGAAAAGGCCAAACGATGATGATGCTGAAGACACATGACCAGTGTGTATTGCAAGTGAAGGCCTATGGCTTTAAGAGGTCGTCGCTCACAATGGGCCTCATCATCTAGGCAGGACACATTGCTTGCAGAACTGATGGCCGATGGGCAACCAACTGAGAGGCAACCGCAAATCGGAAGATTTTGCGTTGGAAGGTCTCCCATAAGGTGGACCGTTGACCTGGTAAAGTTTGCGGGGATCCGCTGGATGCGAGACACACGCAGTGGTGACGCTTGGGGGAGGCCTATGTCCAGCAGTGGACGCCTTTCGGCTGATATGATGATGATGAGAAATACTCACATAAACGCAGCGAATCTATACCTTTTTTTTTTGTTGTTTGATATTTTTGTTTGTTTGTACCGAATACGCTCCGAAACTACTGGACCGATTTTAAAAATTCTTTCACTAATAGAAAGCTATATTATTCCTGAGTGACATAGGCTTTTTTTAATCACAAAAACGGGTCCTGTGGGATGGCCAACGGGGGCGAAGCCGCGGGGAACAGCTAGTTAAGTATAAACGAGTATTTCAAAATTAATTAATCAGATTCATGTTGGGTTTTCTTTTCCGTTTTTCATTAACAGGCTAAGCTAGTTGTAAAATAATTTTGATTAAATCTTGTTTCTTATTCAGATCCTAGTTTTAATATTCGATTTTGATTTTATTTTCTCTTGCAGAAAAAGATTGTAGACAAACATAAAAGTATGTGTGGTTTAGTAAAGATAAGCGGCTGATCGACAAATAAAATGACCCCTAGTGCCCGGCAGCCTGCCTACCCTCGACTACGGTAGCGGTTCTAAATTATAGCTTCAGGCTGACCTAAATGTTGAATATGTTAGCACACACTTTCAGTTTCATGTAATAATAATTGTACACATGTTCTGCCTTGTACAAATAAATTGTATCCTGTAGCGATATTAACATGATATATGTTAGTGGGGCATGAGACTAGTCTAGTAGTTACATAACCAAAACAACAAGAGTAAGGCATAGAACATGACTAGCCTTTAAATAAATAAATTTGACATCATTAGGAATAAAGGCCATAATATGATACAGATAGAGTTTCAACTCAACCATTAGCAATAATCAAGTTATAATATCAAATAACTTACTTATCGAATTAATTTATTATATATTATATAAATTAATCTTAAGCAATATTTGAAAGAATATTGATAATAACTGACAGTCTTGGACTTATTGTCACAAAGGACTTATAATTCTAAAATGACAATATAAAATCCAGGATACATCCCAATGATCATTACAAATTATGTAATATTTTATAGGAATTTCATCACTGTGGCTTAAATGTAAATTTAGAGTTATTTCCTGTATACACACAACAATATTTACACAGGTAAGTATTCTAATAATTGTAGGTATTTGACAACACAATAATAATTTAGGTAGGTACTTAGACATTATATGTATGACCTTTATTTACTGAAATTCATGCAATCTAGTATGTAAGCATTGTTGAAGGTTTTTGTATAAATAAAGATTTTTATTATTATTACATTTGTCAGTAGATGCTTAATAAATATGACAGTTTGTATTTTGCATGTGCTTAAAAGTAAAAGTTCATGATTAAATGACGTCACCCGTACTTCCAATACTAACACGTGCATTAGACGGATGTTAATATACGCCAGCTGGTTTAGATTGTCCATGATGTTTCACCTTATGTGTTAATATCTTGTTATGTATCGGATTTTAATTATCATGTTATTTTAATGTTAGGTGTAAGCATTTAGCTTTTTGGGAATAAAAAAAATCTAATATCTACTTAGGTCTATAATTTTATATTATAATGAAAGCATACAACCTACTTAGAACTCTATTTGTAGAAGACTTTTATTTGCTCCAATCTTAGTGATGATAATTGGGTAATTTCGTGCCAATAACTGGCAACAAGCAAGCCAACAAATAGGGAAACGATCATTTTTCAATCTCTTTTATTATATTATTAAACTGTTTACATTACATTTAATAAGTCATTCAAAATACAGCGTGTTTGGTGCATCGTGTGCCAAATTGAAATGGTCGACTGAAAGGGTCATCTGCTAGCCTTTCAGAACCCTTAACATGTCCTGTAGATTATTTTTTATCGACGCTTTATTGTTTTACTAAAAAAAGACCCAAATTTTACATTCAAATACAATTAATTTCAAACAATTTTAATTTTATTTCGATGTGTATTGTTTAAGAGTACTTTTAAATACTAAATTAGTGACATTAGTCACCTAGTTCTTTTTTAATCCACTCACAAAGGTAAAACTTAAATTAAAGCTGTACATGTTACAGCTGTTTATATGGCTACAAAAAAAAAAAAACAATAGCGACTGGGATCTTCCAACTCCCTCATTAATTCTCCAGTCTATCCTCTTGCTATTGATGTGCCACATGCCATAAAAATCTTTTAACAACTTTGTGAATTTGCTAGAATTGTGAATCAAGTCACATAAGATTACATTCCAAAGTCTAATGATTTTTTTTTATTGCGTAACTATTACTTGAGAAAGAGGTAAAATTTGCTTTCTCACTCTTGTGCAGTAAAATCTATCTTCTATCTTTTTCTTGCACACCTTAAATTGGTTTGAACAAATCACGCACTGCCGCCGATCTGTGATTTTTAGGGTTTCGTACCCAAAGGGTAAAAACTGGACCCTATCACTAAGACTCCGCGGTCCGTCTGTTTGTCTGTCTGTCTGTCTGTCACCAGGCTGTATGTCATGAACCGTGATAGCTAGACAGTTGAAATTTTCACAGATGATGTATTTCTGTTGCCGCTATAACAACAAATACTAAAAACATAATAAAGTAAATATTTAAGTGGGGCTCCCATACAACAAACGTATTTTTTTGCCGTTTTATGCGATAATACGGGACCCTTCGTGCGCGAGTCCGACTTGCACTTGGCTGGTTTTTATTTTAGTCAAGACATCACTGCTTCTGCTACCTAACTTGTGTGCTAGTTCACCGTACTCCGCGATTCTTTCATTTTGTTACTTTTTTATCGGTGAGTTCTGTTGGTTTTTAACTTTTGTTGTTATTGTTAAACTTTGTTGAGTTTTTTGTTATTGCAATGGTGACATTCTCTAACGAAAAATA
Organism: Orthosia gothica; assembly: GCA_949775005.1. NCBI lineage: Eukaryota > Metazoa > Arthropoda > Insecta > Lepidoptera > Noctuidae > Orthosia > Orthosia gothica. The sequence continues at coordinate 13,830,787 of OX459037.1, read as the reverse complement.
TGCGGACATCATGGTGGCTTACGGAGCCGCCAGTACGCAATAAAAAAAACTCATAAGAATTTCCAAATTCTGTAGTCTTATGTGACTTGATTCGCAATTCTAGCGAATTCACAAAGTTATTAAATGATTTTTATGGCATGTGGTACACCAACAGCAAGAGGATAGACTGGAGAATTAATGAGGGAGTTAAAAATCCCAGTCGCTGTTGGTTTCTTTTTTTGAAGCCATATAAACAGCTGTAACATGTACAGCTTTAATTTAAGTTTTAACTTTGTGAGTGAATTAAAAAAAAACTAGGTGACTAATGTCACTAATTTTGTATTTAAAGTACTCTTAAACAATACACGTTGAAATAAAAAAATTAAATTCAGAGTCTACGCCTTATTTTTTTATTTTTTTTTGTTTTTGATCGTAAAATCTGGGTATTTTGTTAGTAAAACATTAAAAAGTCGATAAAAAAAAAACTACATGGCATTAGGGGTGTTAAGGGGTGTAAAAGGCTAGCAGGTAACCCCTTCAGTCGACCATTTCAATTTGGCACACGATGCACCAAACACGCTGTATAATTATAAGTAAACAAGACATTTTATAATCACATAAATTTTGCTGATATTTTTTTTATATATAATATACCAATTTTATGTCAATCACTAAAAGTGGTGATAGTTGGGTCTGTCACCCTACGTCGATTATAAGAACCTGGCCACTCTGAAGAACATCACCAACAAAGAAAAAAATGTGACTCGCACAAGACACACGAGATAAGCAATACATATGTTATATTTTAAAAAAAACCCGTGTGAGACCAAAAATGCGCCTATCTCAGAATGTCCAGCGATCTGTATCAAAAGTGAGTACATGATATATTATCATAACGTTTAATTTGTTCAAATCACTTCAGTTTTCTGGCCAGTAATTTTGTTATTATGCTAGTTGCCTCGTCCTTATCGGAGCCAAGATTAAAATACTTATGATAAAGTTTTTCTGTAGGTACCGATACAGTTACAAACAGTATGGAACTGGGCCATCCTGTGAGCAGTATAGACAATCTTATTGTCAGCTCGTGACCTAAAAACTAAGTGAAATGGAGTTTGGAGACGGAGAGCAACGCTGCATAAATTATCATTGGTGGGTCTACGATAAATCAATTATGTTTCAATTGCTATTTTAACTAAAATGAATTTTTAACGCGTATCCGAGTTAATTACGTAAGATTCTTCTAAATGAATATTATAAAAGGTATTTATTAGTTTATACATTTTTAATTATTTGTGATGTCACTTAGAATGCTGCCTTGCTGAAATAAATTAATAGGACTGAACACATTAGCTTCGTGTAAGGCGACCAATGGGCGAAACTCGAGTCTCAATCGGTCTCTTTTAATAGCTAGCAAAATCGAAGCATGTCCAGATGGAAATAGCGGTATGAGTTAAACTTCTTCAATAAGAACTGGTGAAGCTTAAAATAGAATTGAATGGAAGAGCAATGGCCTCTCTACTCTCCAGTAGGGGGACATTTGCCCTGGAGCGTGATACCACTGGTCCTTAGCATAATATGTTTGTACTTAAGAATAATTATTCTCTAGGAAATACCTACTGATTCGATCACCAAGGTTATTTCACTGATAAAAATCTATGTACCAAGTGCCAAAGGATAAGCTGTAGTGAAGTGTAGTGTATTAGCCGTTAGTATTCTAACAACGTCTTCCATTAATCAGCGAACAAGTTCAATCCAGGGTTGGTCTCTAACATCTGATGTCAGCAAAAACTGACGGGGTCCACTAAATCCGCGACCCAGACAGGCATCGGCATGCCTGTCTGGGTCGCGGATTAATTTGAAAGAGAGTTACCGCGGCCCTAGCACAAGCAAGTGAAGGAACACGGGTGGGTTTAAGCCAGTAAAAGTCTGACATGCTCTCCCGCTTCACCCAAAGCAGGAGAATTCATTGGATGATTTAAAACCCAAGAAAAAAAAAATAAGTACTAAAAGAGTTGGTCTCTACGAGTACGTTGAGAATTGTTAGCATAGGAGGATCAAATGGGACATTAAATAATTTATGCTTACTAGAGGGACTGTAATTAACTTAAAAAGTATTATATTGTATGTTGTACATAGTTCCGGGGAAAAGCAAGTTTCAAAGATAAATAAACTCACAAAATATCGATCAACTACAAACCTTTCCTGTTAAAAGTAATCGGAGATGGGCAGAACTGTAAGCTAATTGAAGAAAATTGCTAAAGTCGGTTGGCGACGAAGAAGGCTTGATGAATTCCGTGACGAATTGGCTTAACTAAAAGAGAACATAGTGAGAAATGTAGAATATTATTTGTAGTTGCATTTGTTATTGATGAGATAATTATCTTTCTTGAATTAAATGAATGGAACTCATCACGACACATTTAGCTAGTGTATAGTATGTCAATCCCATACATTTAAAACTTTTTGGCAATCTTTTACGTGTAGAATCTTACTTATGAATCTTTAACTAGGCATAAAAATAGCGTCTTGTTTAAAAAAAAAAACCTTTTTTTATTAAACAATAAACATAGGTATGGCTGAAAGCGTGACTAGCGTGACGAGCTGAAAAAATGTTGATTTGTAAAGAATGAACTTATTTGAAAGTGTTGGGTTGGACGTTGGTTTTAGCATTTACATAAAGCAATGCCACTCGTATGGACATATTCTGATGTAAAGCAATCAGTAGATTAAGTTTTTAGTATGAATGTGGATGGTTAGACCGAAAATATAATGGATGGGCTGTGTGAAACATGATATGGCTATGAAGGTGTGACAATTCACCATCATCATATCAGCCGAAAGACGTCCACTGCTGGTCTAAGGGGCGTACAGAAAAGACCGCGTCTCGTCCGCGCCCTGTCTTTTCTGTTTATTTTGTGTCGCGACGCTTCTATACACTTTGTATGAAAATTTATTGAAGGGGCACCGCATGTGCGACGCGGCCTCGTCTTACGTCTTTTCTGTTTGTTCCGCACTGCCACCCCATAGGCCTCCCTCAAGCGTCACCACATTGACCGGTCCCATGCATCTCGTATCCAGCGGATCCCCGTTACCTTCACCAGGTCATCGGTCCACCTAGTGAGAGACCTCCAACGCAACGTCTTCCGGTTTGCGGTCACCACTCCAGAACTTTTCTGCACCGTCGGCCATCCATTCTGCGAGCAATGTGTCCTGCCCACTGTCACTTAAGTTTGGCTATTCTTCGGGCAATGTCATTAAACCTGGTTCTCTTGCAAATCTCTACAGTTCTAATTCGATAACGCAAGGAAATTCAAGGCATAGCCCTCTCCGTTGTCCTTTGGGTGACTGTAAGCTTTCTAATGAGGCCCATTTGTTCTGATGGTGCCCATTGTGTGACAATTAGAATAATGTAAAACTATATAAAAAGAATCTATACAAAAAGTGGTTCCGTATACAAAAGCATTTGAAGCCAAATTGGGCACCGCCTGTTTTTGAACTTTCTGGACTAATAGGTATAGAAATTTCGAGGAGGAAGACGTATTGCGCTGAACAGGAATAAATTGGATCATGGGCAAAAGAAAATTTTGACTAACAAGAACCATTTCAGAAAATAAATCTATATATATATAATAAACACCTGCAGTAAAAATGTGATCAAACTGTTCTCAGAAAATTACCGTATAGACATAAAATACTCGTAGCTTAATAAGGATGCGTGACAACAGTTTTCTTTCCTTGATTTTTATTCCGAAATGCGGTGTGGTTTGTGTATACACAAAAATGTGTCAAATGCATCAAAGGAAAACGCGTGATCGTTTATCAAAAAGTTTTTGTTTGTAATGAACCGTCAGCGCTGGGAGCGTAACATGCATTATGGTATTGAACACTGAAATTACACGGATATTATGACGCTGTTACAACGTACAAATTGACCGCGTTATTCAATTTTGTATTGACGACAAATATTATTTTGATTGTGATATTCTAGCCAGTACTGTAAATACGAACATTTTACATGCCTATAAAATAAACAAGATTTGTTCCTTAATACGCTATTAAAAAGCATTGGTGCTTGTAGCGTGAAAACATAACGCATTAAAAACAAGCAAATAAAATGAGTATAAATAGCTTCGCTTCTTGCTGATCTTCATGAAATATTGTAGTTTAAAGAAGAAAACTATCATCGTACCGTAAAACCTTATACACGCTGCACTCGAATCTGATGGTGCATTTATTTTATTGTTTAGTGCAATTACGTCAACAATCTCAGATGATCAACACTGTATACTACCAAGAAGAACAGCAATATAAGTAAAACAAACACACAGGTTGATTAAACGGATGTTAAAATTCTCTTCAACAATAGCGTGACATAAATATGATTATTTTTTAAACATATTTTACTTTTTGAAGAAATAGTGTAGTTTGTAGAAGTAAGAACCTAAATAGTTGCAACAAAAGTTTAAAAAAAATCTGATCTCGTATTTGATGTGGGATTGTGTTTACATTTAGTGCGCTAATGCTTAAAATCTACAGCGAAACTGATAACTCATCAACAGAAACAGAAATTTAAGTAAAACAAACACACAGGTTGATTAAAAGGGTGTTGAAAATTCGCTTTAACAACTAACATGGTAGTAATAAAGCGTCGGAGCTCGCAGCGTGACACGCGTAGCTGTCACGGCGAGTAACGACACGCCGATATAACGGGTCAATGAACCTTCGGCGTTTAATGATATGTTTGTTTTTATACTAACGTCATCATCATCTTCAACAGCCTATTAATGTTCCCACTGCTGGAACACAGACCTCCCCAGACAAAGAGGTTATATTGATTATGAACGTGCGTACTGAAGAGAGAGAAAAATTAATTACTGTGTAAGAACTGTAAATTTGTGGTTTATAGCCATTTTAAAGAGCTAAAGTACCGAATTAGCTACTTGTATAGATAGTTCAACTCATCTGTGCACGCGGCACCATGTATGCGTGCGCTGTGCGTGCGGTTGTAATTATATAATATGCATTTGCGTGGCAGTGACGCTGCAGTCATCGTCCGAGCAAACAACCACTCACACATAGCTCCACGCGCAAAGATGAGTTGAACTATCTATACTACCCTATATGTTTAATCTTCCCGACCGAATTTTGGTCACAATGGCCAATTTCAATGGTTGTTAGTCAAGTATTCAAGAGATAAGCAGTGCATAAGTTTGTACGTAAATATAGATGTACGTATTTATTTACTCTCATTGTCCCATAGGATGGCACTTCGACGCGACTTGGGTAATATCAGGTGCAAGACCATCGACTTAACGTACTTTTTGAGACACGGGGATATCACAACTCACAACACCTATAGAGATGTTTTCTGGGTAAAATATGATAATTCTATTTAGTTCGTCAGCCAGATTTTCAAATAATATTTAAGACGTATTTTTTGCTTTACCAAATCAATAAAAATTGGCAAAGATTAAGCGCATCAAAGTTCACGAGTGGGGCTTTGTGACGTCATTATGTCAGTATAAAGTATACTATAATGGCGTAACGTCACACGATATTTCAACGCATTATACTCTTTTACCTGTGACCGTATAAAAATGAATAAAGAAAAAGTGTTTACTGTCACAGAAACTGACATGCATGACTACATAAATTATTATGCTTGAACTAAACCTATTATTTATACCTACGTATCTGTAAGTATATATGATAGCGCTGGTAAATGAAACTAGCAGCAGAGACGAAATCAAACGTCAAAAAGGCAGATGACATAACGGAAACACGAATTATGTATTGTTATTGTAAAGATTTGTTTTTATTTGAGTAATATTTTAAAATCAAAAATGGAAGGTAGATCACCGACTGTTAATTTATTTAAATAAAATAACTGGTAACTATATTCGTTCAACATATTTGTAAAAAGTGTTATTAATTACTAAACAAATAATGTACACAATTACTGTATTTTTACAAACATAAATCTATAATTAATTGATAAACGAATGTCACCGGATGTTGTTGCTGTGTGACGTCTTGTCATTTGTTTAAACATATAAATAGGCTGGTTCTAGTCGAAAGAACTTAGTATTGAATTGTATTGAACTGTGCACATATCATTATAAAATTAAGTTGTGAGACTTACTGTTGGTGTGAGTAATAAAAAGTGTATACAAGATGTCTGATCGTTATCATTTGAGAATCCTGAGTACGCCCGCTCTTACATCAGAAGAAAGGGATCAACCCGAGCCTCAACTGGACCCATCAACGCAGTCGCCTTGCCTAGCCTACCGACCACTCGACCAGGACATTCGGATGACCTGAATTTACTTCGTTGCCAGATCAAGTTGCAGAAAAGGATGTTTTTCAAAAACAAAACACCAATACCCACAAGCTAAATCATTGTTCGTGAAATCTGCAAGAAACCAGTTCATCCATTTGAGGGCTGCTGGTATACAAAGAAACACTAGGAACATTCCGAGACAACTTCTGCTTCATCTGCTGCACCACCACCTTCACGCCGGGAAGTCTACTAAAAAGAGGTGATATCTTTCTTGTATTAATTGATAGTATTTCAAAATTTTCACTTTATGAGAAATGTTTCTGGGTTAAGTGGGTAGTTGAATTAAAAAAAAATAAGACTTTTTTTATGTATTTCGAAACGTAGCCACAATTGGTCGCCATGTTGGTGACGTTATGACGTTCAAGGTAATCATGATACTACAGTGTCAACTACACGTAGATTGACTAAAAATATCCGAAAGTGAGTGCAAAAATATTATTAAACAACAAATTTTATTTTGTCTTGTGATAAAGGATTTATAAAGGCTAATGTCGATAGTGTACCCACCTGATGGACGATTTGGAAGTGTTGAGCATGAGTGGAGTAGTCGTAATGAATAATACGTGGGAGTGGACCGGTGTTAGTTATTGTTGTTTTCCAGGTACATTGGGAGGCATAATTGTCATAAAGTAATCGTTTATACATGTGGGTGGGTGATATTGGTGTAAAATGAAAGGTAAACAAACATGATTTGCGCGAAACTTTGACTTTGGATATCAAAATACTTCGTTAGATGCCACTAAATATGATACACATACAAATAAAACTTTCGGTTATTCCCATTATTTACATATACCTTAATAGAGAGCTCGTGGCTAAGTAATAACAGCCGCAGTATTCGATCATCAGGGTAAAGCGGCGCTTGACGATGTCGGTCCGTGGATGTGTGACCATTTCAACGTACCGAGTTTCCTTCGTGCCTCGGAAAGCACGTTAAGCCGCTGGTCCCGGCTGTCATTTGAAGATCTTTGACCGACTATCAAAGATCTTCAAATGACAGCCGGGATCAACCACAATTTTCAGTCGTAGCGGGTAGTCCAAAGCTTGAGATCTGACACCAGTCTCGCCAAGGGGTACCTTGTTACCCAGTTACTGGATTGTGGAGGTCAGATAGGCAGTCGCTCCATGTAAAACACTGGTAATCAGCTGAATCCGGTTAGACTGGAAGCCGACCCCAACATAGTTGGGAAAAGGCAGGCAGATTGGCAATATCCCTTAAAAATATTGAACACTAATGTCTATATTATATATTTACAAACACTAAAAAGTACGTAGAACAGAAACGTGAAAATGTTAACTTGGTAGATTTTCGTTACACTAATTCTTCAGTAAATACGTGGACTGATTTTCACAATTCAAACAGAAATGTTGGTTTTGCGCCTATATCTGTCATTTAAGTATAAAACAATGAATATATCACCATAAACAAAATAATCATGTTTTCAAGTTGTGTAATTGTACAACAGTGTCAACTTTGCTCGAAAGTTCCCTTAAAAATTTGCTATTCTCAGTCTTTGGTGATCAAAGTAAGAATTTAATACGATTTGGAATCTAGTTAGACATAGCAATCTACTTAATTTGAGAAATGTTCTGGGTACTAGGCTATTGCGCGAATAACATATGATTGGGATCTTTTTGTAGTATTCGTACATACTACTCTTACACTTTCGTATGAAGCAAGCACGACAGCTTTTAAGGTTCGATATTTATGATCAATATATTCGATATTCATCAATGTTTTGACGATGATAGCAAGATTGAATTGGTTAAAAGTCAAAACACTATCAGCTATGTGCTACAATGAGTAGAAATGAGCGTTGTGACGTCGCACGGTCTCGGGTTTGATCGGCAAACTATCGGGATGTTTTCGGTACTGGATTCGAGAAAATATTTTTAATTGGATTTAACTTTGTAATTACAGTGACAAAATATCTTATCATTTTAAAATTTTACTTTAAATCAGGGAAGCAAAAAGAAAAAAAAAAACCTGTTCGTCATAAGGTAGTATTTGATCGAATCTCTGATGTGAACTATTCAAATTCAAATAGAGAATCACTAACCCGTACAGTCTGAAGCATTTGTTTGTTCATTAATGAATAGATAGATTAGAAGCTTTTGTGTTCCGAACCTTACCGCATTGATGATCATTGAATAAGTATAACTTTTCAATTAATCTTTTGGTACCTCATGTAGAATTATTACAAATGGGGAATCCGCTACTATGGGCACAGATTACAGCCATTTTTATTTTCTTTGTCTTCGTACATCATGCTATTACTCGCGGTACATCTAGAGCTAACAGTCAAACTGAATGGGTCTGGGTTAATAAAATAGGTGAATTGTAATTGGCATTAAAATATACGAAATCTAAGGCTACTGAATGGCCCTTTCGATTTACTAGGTAAAATAGCCCCTCCCCTGCAATTGAAAATACCATATCCGTTTAGACCCTAAGCATAGAATGGCCGAAACGGATACAAAAAAAAAAAAAGGTTTTGGTTGTAGAAAAAGACTTTGGTCGACTAGATCGTGATAGCAAGAATAAATAATAATGAAAAAAGGGTTAAAACTTTTTATAAAATTATTCAGAATTGAAAAGCTTAACTTATGGATAAAATAATGAATGTTTTGTTTTGTTAAATAAAATTTAGTCCGCGACCTCTGAGTTTGATAGTTAGTTGGTTAAATAAAACTCAGTCAAAACAAGTCATAAGACTGGCCTCTGAATCTTTATGATCAAGCTATGATCTGAGACCTCTGAATTTGATTTGAGTTAGCAAAATGGATGTGTAAAAAGGCCTTGGTCATGGCTATGGTCAGTTGGATGATTCAATCAAATTTAAGTCAAAACAAGTCAAAGATGGGCCTCTGAATCTTAATGGACAAGCCAAGATCTGCAATCTCTGAGTTTAACAGTTTCACCAGAACAAGCAATAATGTTGCCTCTGAGTCTGGTCTACAAGGATTTTGCATATATATATTTTTTTTTATGATTTTCAGAGATTCGCTGGGCCTAGCAAGGCCCGCTCGTCAGTATGGCCGTGATAGCGCTGGTAAATGAAACTAGCAGCAGAGACGAAATCAAACGTCAAAAAGGCAGATGACATAACGGAAACACGAATTATGTATTGTTATTGTAAAGGTTTGTTTTTATTTGAGTAATTTTTTAAAATAAAAAATGGAAGGTAGATCACCGACTGTTAGTTTATTTAAATAAAATAATTGGTAACTATATTCGTTCAAAATATTTGTAAAAAGTATTATTAATTACTAAACAAATAATGTACACAATTACTGTATTTTTACAAACCTAAATCTATAATTAATTGATAAACGAATGTCACCGGATGTTGTTGCTGTGTGACGTCTTGTCATTTGTTTAAACGTATAAATAGGCTGGTTCTAGTCGAAAGAACTCAGTATTGAATTGTATTGAACTGTGCACATATCATTATAAAATTAAGTTGTGAGACTTACTGTTGGTGTGAGTAATAAAAAGTGTATGCAAGATGTCTGATCGTTATCATTTGAGAATCCTGAGTACGTCCGCTCTTACATATATATATAGGTGATATTCCAAAATGACTTCCATACGATATTCATCATGAACTTTAAATACGTTTGGGTGTCGTAGTACTGTAAAGGGTATTATTAATATAATAGTAGTATTTCATCCCTCGGAATTGTATAGTGTCTGGTCGCGACCGCGGACTAATTATGGTGATTAATGTCGCAACAACACATACTTATTCATATTATTCATGACGGTTTTTATTTATGTGTTTGTTAGATTATCTGTTTGAGCTTTTCTACTATTCATATTATTGAAATACATATTATATTTATTCAGTTCATACATCGCATCATTTTTTATTCATATTATTGAAAAAATATTTCATTTGTTCATGTAAAGTTTAATTAATGTATTCTAAATAAATTGATGACATTTGTATGTAATAATATTGTATGATAATAATGTGAGAATAATATGATAATAATGTACTAACAATATAATAATATTTCTGCATGATGGTGACATTTAAACATAAATAAAATTATTTATGTTTAAATGTCACCATCATGCATCATTCTGCGTGCAAATGCACGCAGAATACAATGAATTTAAGGCTGTAAGATTTTCTCTTGTTAACTATGTATTTTCTTGCAAATAAACATTTTGAATGTATAATTAATTGAAATAATTGGGCGGCAAGTTAGTCATCGAAATTTGGCATCTGACTGGTCAAGTTATAATCTTGTTAGTAAAAACTGTCAATTTTTTATCTTATCTAGTAGAAAATCACGGATCGAGTATTGTTGTGGAACATACATTATTTTAATATCTAACAACAAAGTTACAAGATTAAAGATGAAACAGACACTAAATAGCAACTAAAACTTGAATAAAGAAGAGGCTCAATTACCAAAAAAGTTGAAAAAAATATAGTTTAATTACATCGCCTTTGTAAATGACAGCTAATAAAACGAAGACCGGTATTTAACAGTAAAAGCCTGACCTTAAATCCTTAGAACAGGCCTTAAATTAAGTTTGCCCGCCCATCATCATTATCTGTATCTAAGAAAATTTGAAAAGTACCCTTTTACGAGCTATGAGACGGTGCCCGCCTTGTTCTTGTCGCTTGGCTTTGTCGTAATAAAAGTTATAAACCTGTATATATAGATAGCCCAGTATCGTATGCTTAAATATTGTCCGTTGTAGATTAATTAAATAAGTTATTTAACTGGCTAGAAAAGGCAAGGTTGTGAATTGCAAATGCTTTTTTTTTTATTCAGTAAATAATGCCTACCAACCTGATATATTTTTATTATATTCAAGAGTTAATACTAGAGCACATCTGAAAAGCTAACTAAAATGAGTGAGTTAGTTTTTAGGGATTCGTACCCAAAGGGTAAAAGCGGGACCCTATTACTAAGACTCCACTGTCCGTCTGTCTATCTGTCTGTCACCAGGCTGTATCTCATGAACCGTGATAGCTAGACAGTTGAAATTTTCACAGTTGATGTATTTCTGTTGCAGCTATAACAGTACTTACTAAAAACTTATAAATATTTAAGACAGGCTCCCATACAACAAACGTGATTTATTGTTATTTTTTTGAGATAATGGTACGGAACCCTTCGTGCGCGAGTCCGACTCACACTTGGCTGGTTTTTTTTTATAATTATTTTAATTTACCAATTTGTGCTTGAGTATGCTCTTACAAGCTATGTCCCACTAACTTATGCTACAAATATTAAAAACCAACATATAAAAAGCCAATTTTGTGGTGCAGTAGTTAAACATGTAAACGCAAAGGTATGCATATATCACGTATGTTAGCTCATGTATCGTCAGTTAAAAACGTGCACACTATTATAAACTTTACCTCGTCAGAAACAAAAACCATAATCTACAATATAAAAATAAGTCGGGTTTTCCTCCCTGACGCTATAACTCCAGAACGCACGAACCGATTTCCACGGTTTTGCATTCGTTGGAAAGGTCTCGGGCTCCGTGAGGTTTATAGGTAGCGTAGGGTAGGGTAGGGTAGGGTAGGGTAGTGTAGGGTAGGGTAGTGTAGGGTAGGGTAGTGTAGGGTAGTGTAGGGTAGTGTAGGGTAGTGTATGGTCGGGTAGGGTAGGGTAGGGTAGTGTAGGGTAGTGTAGGGTAGGGTAGGGTAGGGTAGGGTAGTGTAGGGTAGTGTAGGGTAGTGTAGGGTCGGGTAGGGTAGGGTAGGGTAGGGTAGTGTAAGGTAGGGTAGTGTAGGGTAGTGTAGGGTAGTGTAGGGTAGTGTAGGGTAGTGTAGGGTAGGGTAGGGTAGGTAGTGTAAGGTAGGGTAGATAAATGTTTGGCCTTTTTATGGCAAAACAAAGTTTGCCGGGTCAGCTAGTTGCATATAAAAGTCCGGCAGGCAGATAAACAGGACTTTTGCTGGGTGCATAATTTCATTTGTTTGGAAAATTTTCTTTCCCTAACCTCATCTGTTTTCATTACTCGGCCGTCCACTGTGCTCAGTATTACTTCCAATTTTGCTGTTTTACCTAAATACCATTATTTATCATAATAACTACGTACAATATCTGTTCTTTGTGCCTTGAATATTTTTCATGTTGTTTACTAAAGAGTCGAACGTTTTATGAGTCAACAAAGTTTGTACTTAGAGTTTTGCTAACAGATGTTGATGTTTTCTTAACTTTCATGCCGCCTTATCTATCTATACGTTTTAACCTAAGAAATATGTAGCTTGATTAACGTTTCAATGCGTGCTCATTTCAGTACCGAGGTTAAACTAAAATGGATCACCAGGCTACTTACTGCATCGGCGGTGGCAACCTTTGCGTCCGCTTTTGGTTCAGGCCATGGTACGGATCGAGAGGGTAAGAGGAAGCTGCCACCTCCTTTTGCGAAGCAGTAATGCTCTCGAAGGAACAGGCGGAATGGGTGAAGGAGACCCAAGGGGACGCTCTCATGCCCTTACCCACCGCAGGAGATGCCCTGGGTGTCGGGACGCGCAAGCCGATTCCCGGCCAACGTAGGCACAGGCTTGTGGATGGTGAGTAATGGGCAGCTCGCCGTCCAATACGGACCAAGCCCGAATCGACGGCGCGTAGTGTTCCACGCGCGCCTCAAAGAGATGCCTGCAAAACTGACGAGGTCCGCGAGGGCCGATGCCTGTCTGGGTCGCGAATAAGTTTTGGAAAAAAAAGGGTTACCGCGGCCCTGGATCAAACAACTGAAGGAACACGGGTAAGTTCTAGTCATTTAAATTCTGACAAACTCGCCTGCCTCACCGAGAGAGGGAGAAGTCATAGGATGATTTCCCACCTCAAAAAAGAAATGCTTACTTTCTGCGTGTTTCTCTACACATGACAGGTAAGTTTGATATAGAGTTATGTACTTAAGTAAGGTGTACAGGTAGGTATATCAAATAATTTAAAGCAAAACGTGACTATTATGAATGATGATGAATCCAAAATATTAGAACCCCAACATAGATTCAATGTAAATAAGAAAGCAAAATATGCTAAAGTTTTAATAGAACAAGTATATTATTTTACTGAGAGAATTTCAATAAATATTTTTTGAAACTTTTTGCTCCAAAGATGCCAACACAGCAACAAAAACATTGAAGTTTTCCAATACCAAACTCGATTACCGAAGTAATAACAGTTTATACTACTTTCAGTTTGTGGATGTGTTTTGGTGAAATTAACTTTAAAAAAAAATTGTCTGGGCTCTGTGTAGTTGTGACGAATTACCAAGTAAGCGGATTGAGAAGGTCAGAACGGCAGTTTCTCTACGTAAAATACACCTTTAGCTACAGTCTCAAGGGGACTGGAAGCTGACCTCAACATAATTAGAAGAAATATTTCTTAATGCCCCTCGGCAAACTTCGTGTTTCGTCAGTCGTCGGATTTCTATAAGTTGCCCCTTTGCACTTGGTGCAGACCGGACGCTCTCAATTAACTTGGAAGTATATAGAGTTGTTAATACTCTTTAAACATAATGTAATTTATTTAAAAAATGGGAGGAAAGCTAGTAGAGCTGCTATTTTACAGCTCTATATATTTAATAATTATTATAGGTATACGATAAATCTAATAATTGATGGACATGCAAATGCGATGATTGCCGAGGGACATTAAGAAAATATTTGACCTGTTAACTACATAGTTGAGAAAAGACTATTCGAACTCAGAGTTCTAATTATTTATCATATTTTAGAACAACTAAATTTATTTCATGAACGAAAAAGTTCAAATTCCATTAATACAAGTCACTTATAAAACATAATACTAAAGTCGATGCAGGTTAGTGACGATGGCTAAAAAATATTTCAAATTTGTAAATTCTAGTACCAGTATCTGTGATCAGAAGTGGTGTTTGAACACTGTATTTGATGAAAAAACAATATTATTATATACCTACGGGTATTACTCTCATATTTTTTTGTATTTTACTTGACGTTTTTTATTTTGTACATCCAGGGTGCCTGTTATCTTTTAATGTTTTCCTTGAATTCCCATTTGGTTTTCGGGTAAAAATCGCATTAAGGGATAAGCCAGCCACTTATGCATGATGTTGTAAATGGCAATGCTGCCAGCCTTCTGGGCACTTTTCCTGTTGACAGCGATGTGGGCGAATTTTTTGACGCCCCGTAAATGTACATATCTTTATTCTTATTTTATTTCTAATATTCATCATCATCATCATTTCAGCCGAAAGACGTCCACTGCTGGACATAGGCCTCCCCCAGGCGTCGCCACATTGACCGATCCCGTGCGTCTCGCATCCAGCGCCTTCCCGCAACCTTAACCAGGTCATCGGTCCACCTAGTGGGAGGCCTTCCAACGTATCGTCTTCCAGTTCGCGGTCGCCACTCCAGAACTTTTCGGCCCCATCGGCCATCCATTCTGCGAGCAATGTGCCCTGCCCACTGCCACTTAAGTTTGGCAATTCTTCGGGCTATGTCGGTAACTTTGGTTCTCCTGCGGATATCATCATTTCTGACGTGATCACGCAAGGAAATTCCGAGCATAGCCCTCTCCATTGCCCTTTGGGTGACTTTAAGCTTTCTGATAAGGCCCATTGTGAGCGACCACGTCTCGGTCCCATAGGTGATCACTGGCAACACACACTGGTCATAGACTTTTGTCTTGAGACTCTGCGGTAAATTGGACGAGAAGATACCACGCAACTTCCCGAACGCCGCCCAGCCGAGTCGGATTCGACGGTTGACCTCTTTCTCGAAGTTGGACCTACCCAACTGGACCGTTTGTCCCAGGTAAACATAATCTTCTACAACTTCAAGTGTAGAGTCTCCGATCTTGATAGGAGTGGGTGTTACATGGGCGTTCACCATGACCTTGGTTTTGTCCATGTTCATTTTAAGACCCACTCTTTCGGAAGCTCTACTAAGGTCATCGAGCATTTTACTGAGGCTCTCCATGGTCTCAGCCATGATCACTATGTCGTCGGCAAACCGAAGGTGAGTGATGTACTCGCCATTAACGTTGATGCCAAGCCCCTTCCAGTCCAGAACCTTGAAGACGTCCTCCAGCGCAGCAGTGAACAGTTTCGGAGAAATTACGTCTCCCTGTCTTACGCCGCGCTGGAGAAGGATAGGTTTCGAGGTCTGATCCTGAAGACGGACTGACATGGTGGCGTTTTTGTACAGACACTTCAACACCTCAATGTACCGGTAGTCGATCTGGCACCGTTGGAGAGACTGTAGTACAGCCCAAGTCTCGATCGAATCGAAGGCTTTCTCGTAGTCCACAAACGCTAAACAGAGAGGCAAGTTATACTCTTCGGTCTTCTGTATAACCTGCCGCAGCGTATGTATGTGGTCTACGGTGCTAAAGCCTTTTCGGAATCCGGCTTGTTCGGGAGGCTGGAAATCGTCAAACCTGCGCGCGAGACGATTCGTGATGACTCTTGAAAACAACTTGTAAACATGGCTAAGAAGCGAGATGGGCCTATAGTTCTTCAGCCGGGCATTGTCGCCCTTCTTGAAGAAGAGTACCACCACACCCCTGCACCATGCCTGTGGCGTTTTGTCCTCGAGTATGACGGAATCAAAAAGCTTCTGAAGGGCCTTGAGGACCGGTTTTCCACCCGCCTTCAGGAGTTCAGCCGTGATTCCGTCATCACCCGGCGCCTTGTTGTTTTTAAGCTGTTTCAGAGCCATCCTAATCTCGTACAGGCTGACGTCCGGGATATCTTCGGTATAGTGTCGGGTCAATCTAGCTCTTGGGTCGTTTGCTAGATTCGCAACGGGTTTACTGGTTGACGTGTACAACTGCCCATAGAAACTCTCGATCTCCATCAGAAGCTCCGGTTTGGCGGATACAATCCTGCCATCATCGGTCTTCAGTTTCGTGAGCTGGCTCTGCCCAATAGACAGATCCCTTGAAAACACCTTGGAGCCTTTATTTCGCTCAATTTCTAATATTAGTTTATAAATAATACTGTACTTATGTATTATATTATGTAAATAAAATAA
This sequence comes from Orthosia gothica, assembly GCA_949775005.1. NCBI lineage: Eukaryota > Metazoa > Arthropoda > Insecta > Lepidoptera > Noctuidae > Orthosia > Orthosia gothica. The sequence goes on along the minus strand of OX459037.1, from coordinate 13,814,461 downwards.
ATTTATATTTAGTGAAATATTAAAATAAAAAGTTGTAAATCCCTTATAATCCTTTTTAATGTTCAAAACTAAAGTAATAAATCAAACCACTGTTCTTATCAAGGAAAAAATATGTTTAAACGTCGAGACATTTGTCAATTTAGATACACGTATTATTCAGGATAAAACTTTCTATTTTCGTATGTATTTTTTCATTCTTGAACTTTAAAGTCGAAAACCTGCGTGGGCGACCAGGAGTAGGAAGATAAAGGATAAAAATACTTATATCACACATATTACATCTGCGTCACTCTTGCATCTAAGTCTATTCTTATCCTCAGAAAGTCATCATCTGCCTAGCCTTTTCCCAACTATGTTGGGGTCGGCTTCCAGTCTAACCGGATTCAGCTGAGTACCAGTGTTTGACATGGAGCGACTGCCTATCTGACCTCCACAACCCAGTAAATGGGTAACACGGTACCCCTTGGCTAGACTGGTGTCAGATCTCAAGCGTCTGACTACTCGTAACGACTGTCAAAGATCTTCAAATGACAGCCGGGACCAACGGCTTAACGTGTTTTCCGAGGCACGGAGGAAACTCGGTATGTTGAAATGGTCACCCATCCATGGATTAACCTCGACAAGCGTTGCTTAACCTTAAAGATCGACCCGTGCGGCTGTTATTATTTAGCCACGAGCTCCTCGCAGATCCGCAGAAAGTAATGAGCAAAAAAATGGTATATGTACTAATCTGTCTGAATGAAATATCTAACGAACTGACCAATAATTTTTCTGTTCTATTTTTATTTAATTTTGTATACTTCTGTGTTAATTAAATGCAATTACAAATTAATGTTCTCACTCAACCAAACCAAATGAGCTCCGCAAAATTATTTAAGTCGGTGTTCATGAACATGCCAAAAACACGTTTGTTTATTTTAATTTGTTAATTACTTACTTAATTACTGACACGAGCAAACATTAGGTAAAACAATTAGTGCATACATTAACTTAAAAGATGAATCCTGTCACGGTTCAGTAAATTACATACTGAGTGAACACTCCGTCGAGCTCGCATTTCTTCCAAATTGGAATCCCATCCAGTGCTCAAATTCATGTTATTATGATGTAATACAACATTTCAACGTTAATGGAATTGTGTAAAAGGTTGAGCATTATTCTCAGCACTAAAACTGACGTAATGTTAATGTAGGTTATATAAATTGATTGTTAATTTCAGTAAATTATAGAGCTGCATACATTTATAAACTTACGCTTGTTTGGAATGGCGGGAACTACGGAACTTATAAAAACTTACATTTCATCAACCTTCATACATCATGACATTCACTACGCTTCATACAATTACCCGTGGAGCATGACCTATCCTAGACTAATAGCCCTGGTACCGATCAGGTGGTAGTCATGAAACCAAATCACGGTTGCATGCCATGGTGTAGAAAACTAACATTACACAGAAAGCCTACGGGACAGTATGTATCACCAGAATATATCAATGCTGTTTTGCAGATGAAAAAATTACCTAAGTATGGTGATAGTCTGTACGACGCTGAATGAGTTCCCAAAGAGCTATGGGTATATACTACTTTCTATTTATTACATAATAAGTGGCAGGCAGTCATGGGGACTGCCAACAGAAGTGAAAACTCGAAACTTAGAAATTGTTATTTCAAAGGTTTAAATTTTCATTGGCGTGTGTTACGTCGCATTACAATGTCGATGACGCGGTCTCGTCTTTAGCATGTCGGTGAATCTATAGCGAAACAACCGTTCAACCGGTCAAACAACCGTTCAACCGGCTAAAGAAGTTTTCCCTTCAGAAAACTTACTATTCCAGCAATACTCAAAACATCCCTACCTAGAAAAAAATGCATTAACAAACAGCAACAGTACTCTCGTAATAAAATCTCGTAATCTCGCAAAAAGGAGTCACATAATTCACCTTTTTTAATTACAAGCGCTTTAGCGTATGCGCTCCAGCGATGCAGCGCTGAGCGAATTCACAATGCGTTTTAGACCTTAAGCAGGACAGGACTAGGACAGGCTCAGGACTTCCACGAATAGAATTCTCTCGTAAAACACATTTAAAAGATAATAGCTGTGATAGTTCCTATCTAAGTTATTAACCCCCGCCGGAAAAAGAAGGGGTGTTATAAGTTTCACGTGTGTTGCTGTGTATCTGTGTGTCTGTCTGTGGCATCATAGCGCCTAAACGGATGAACCGATTTCGTTTTTTTTTTTTTTTGTTTGAATGGTAATTTTGTCGAGAGTGTTTTTAGCTATGTTTGAATAAAATCGGTTTAGCCGTTCAAAAGTATTGGGCATTTTACTGTATGAATCGGGGTGTTTTCGCAAGATAAATGCGTCGGGGGTTTTTCAAATTGTGAAATTTTACTTGTAGTCTCCTGATTTAAATGTCTAGTTTGAATTTTACTTATTCTCGTGAAAAAAGGTTAAAATAAAAACCTACTTGAAAGAAGAATCTTGCTTTACTCGGAAAATCTGTGCTCTGGCGATGTTTATACAAGTTTTATCAGATCGCCTCGTTTTTACTTCTAAGAATTATATTCGTTAATGGATTTTCTTTTCTATAAAGCTGGAAAAATATTTTTGAGAATATATTTTATCAAAGTTTTATTTTCTATCTGAGAGTGGATAGCTACCCCAGAATACTAATAACATGTATCTCTAATCCAGCTGCCATGTGGTGATTATAGTATTATCACTATACGATCAGTTTGTTTTAGCAGTTCCTGAGAACCTTAAAAAGGATTGATATCTGTCCCCATGTGTGTATACCGAATTCATTCCACGCCGGAATTTGTGCAAAACATATTTTATATGCAATGTCGAAAGCATTCCACAATCCTTCAATCGGATCCTTTTATTTAAGCGTTTGTCGTCTCATAAATTCACTTCGCAATTTTTAGCATTCGTAAAATATATTGTGCAAATCGGCGGGCTTATTACGTAAGGAACAGCAAGTAGCAATAATTGTACAATTATTGCGCGATCAATTTAGTGACCTGGCTACTGAGGCTTTTAAGTCAAGTCTTTTTTTTTACAGTCACTTTTAACAGAAGCTATTTTATCTGTCCGATGATTTTTTAAATGTATCATTTGATGAATTAACAAGCTTATGAAAGAACAACACTTCGTGGAGGCTGTTTTTTACAATAGTAAATTTGATAACTATTTAGATACAATATTCTGATAAATTAATATTCGGAGATGTAAAATATTTGTGTAAAGTAAATATGGCAGTGAAAATTGGATATTTTTATTTTATTTACATAATATAATAATTGATTTGAAAAATTGGATTGCGGACTTATCACATTGTAATGTGTTTGTAAGTATTTAGTGGTAAACATATTTTATAAGCTTCGCTGAGGTAGCCAACACTACAGTATAAAAAAATCCTGCACTTTACCGAGATCACGTCTGTTTCAATGATTCAACAAATACTCCAGTTGCGTAGACACTACATACACAAAACAACACCAATTTGTCATTACAATATTCACTAGGAATTTTGTTATTTCAATATTTGCTTTTACATTATTATTCTTATTTGCGGATAATTAAAGTAGCCACAAAATAACAAACGCAAAAAGCCGCCAAAAACTCAAAATCTTCTGTACCTACTCAGCCATCAGCGAGCGATTGGCAATCGACCAACAACAAGTGAAAAAGTAATGGCAATTTGACAGCCACATTTGCTCGCCGATGGCTGTCGCTCTGCTGTCAAAAACCATACGTAATACGAAATGATCGCGATCACCTTGCGATAAATGCACATTTCAGTTAGCATATTTTTATTGTTAGCAGTGCTGTCGAAAAATTAGTATGGTGTGGCTATAGCTCATATATAATGCGAATTCACGATTGAAAAGCAATTATTTCGCAAGAAAAACCCTTCAAATTTTTTGACGTAAAGCGATAATCGCGCGAAGATTGTACAATCTCTGCGCAAATATTGCTAATTGCTGTTTCATACGTAATAAGCCTGCGGGTACTATGACCTTTTCTAGTACATCAAACGACATGAAAAAACGTATTACTGATTAATCAGCACAGAATGAATAAACATAGGCATTAGTTAGGTACTTGGGCCTATTTGAAAGGAAAAAGTCATTGTACAGTATAGAAAAGTCACCCATTTGCTAAAAGCTTGCACAAGATAAATTGCCGAACTCCTATTGGCGAAAAACAATTCAATTTTTTTTTCAAAATATTAAGGACTCCCATAGTGTAAACGTGCCTTTCGTCTAGGAGCATAGTAGGGTGGCCATTAGTAGATTAAAATAAAGACACACCTGTAATGCGGTGCAGTGAAACCTCAGCTCGACTGCGCCCGTATCTTGCCGTAAAATATGGATACCCTACCGCTCACATTTGGTTGGTAGGCTGTACCATATTATTATTCTGTGCTTTGCTGCAAGCAACTTACGTAATGTTTTTATTGTTTGAAAATTTTTATATATAATGTTGCTTTGATGGTGAAATGCTATTTCATTTGAAGCTTGCGTTTTTCGTCCATAAAAAATATATGCGACTCTTGAAGTGAATACTTTTTAAACATTGTCAGAGCTACATTTGAAATAAGTTTTACTTCACATTAAAAGACAGATAGATAAAGTATATTATGGCAATATCTTCACGTCCTAAACTATTGGGTTTGAATCCTAATCGCGGCCCGCCTCAGTTGCGATGTAATGCAGTTGGCATTACATCAAAGTGCTCAAAGAGCAATTCTAAAGGTACCTACTTTTGGTTTAAGGTGCTACCTTTCGCCCTTTTCGATTTCCGACACAGCAGCTCTACAAAGCATGTAATGTTCTTACAGTACGGCAATTATTTATTCTTCACGTAATACTGCAACAACACATTGTACTTCCCTATGATCCAGTTCCTTCCGACAAGAGAAGGAAGGATCTGGTATGCACAATGCCACAAACCAGACATGCTTTTATTAATCGGTTTTTTGTGTTTTTAGGACCTTTTCTGTATAATAGACTCAACAGGTTACTAGACGTTTATAGCTTAACATATAAAAGATGTTGCTTTACCTTAACAGATTATTTAGGGACACTCAGTTATAGTGACACAGAAAAACTTCTAGAAATTGTTGTTTGAAGATATGTCCTCATATCTACTTGTACATACTTAAATTTATATATATATATTTATTTTTTTTGTTCTTTTATTATTTGTTTTTTTTTGTGTTGTGTACCAATTTATGTATTCTTATGTTTGTTAATAGACTAACTTTATTCAATAATTTAACTGGCCCAATTATTGCTCTAAGTAAAATGATGGCCTGAAACACAGGTTTGAAAGAACCTAAATCGGGCAGGTCCCTACCAAAAAATTTACATTCTTTTTTTTTAATAAGCTTGTAGTTGTAATAAAATATTTTAGAAATAGTTTACATATAAGCTCTATTTATACAATTGTTTTAGAAATTAAATTACTGCACCTAATGTACACTTTTATGAACGTACTTACTTTTTAATAAATTATTCTTATTCTTATTCTTCTTCTTATTCTTACATCACACATACACGGGTCATGTGCTGGTTTGGTCCCTAGAGCGGGCACGGCGTGCAATGTGTTCTGGTGCACCGGTGATCGGTGACGGACAGCCGCGGCGGGTTCAGAAATTTGACGAATGGATTTTTTTTTATATGTATTCCCCTATTACTTAAAGACGGCTGGACCGATTTGGAAAACTCTTGGCAAGCCTGCATACAAGGCTTTTACGTCTGCTAAGTCACTGACCAAAACTAATAAAATAAAAGTAACTAAAAATACTAGAAAGAAGTCAGTAATCCGATTGGTTAGTGCAACGCAACTCATTTATTCGAACAATAAAGGAGATGTTCGATTATGGGCTTCCACAATGTACACTAAATAGATAAATAAGAGGAAAAAATATATATTATATATTTTACGCATACTGCTGATCTGATCCACAATGTTTAATTTTCTGTTTCTTGCTCTCCTTGACCAAATTAACTGTGTTGTGTTTAATTTCATTGTACATTGAAACGAAGTGAAATTAATTAAAATTAACAAAAAATAATGGTGACCACATTATATAGCAAAAAAATACATAATATAGTGTTTATAGTGCTAGCCCAGGTTCTAGCCTAGTCCTAGCAGATGATTGCTCTCAGTTATACGATCTGGTCAGAGCAAATCCGAACCTCGTTGAACAGCTTCAGAAGATCTGCAATGCATGTTGCTCAAATTAAGAACAAGGGGTGAAACATGATCAAAGAGAAAATTTGGAAACTATAATGTGGTCACAACCCTCAGCATTTAAAAAACGACGCAAGGAGGAATAGGGGATAGTACCTCAAGTACTTACATCAAGTTATAACAAACATGCTTCATAATTTAACACCGAGTGTAAAATCAAATCTAATTCGGAAGCTTTAATGAAACCACAAATTGCGTCGTAAATGAGATAACTTCGTAGGCGTATAGCTGAACAAGACCACGGTACATATTTAACAAAGTCGTAAAGTTAACTGCTTCAATAAAATACGTTATCTGTCGCGAGTAAAATTGAGTGATATCTAAATAATATATTGAGTATAGATTACATACACGTGGAAAGAAATTTTTACTTAGCATAGCTTATAGGCCCACATGTTTTTAACCGAGTTAAAAAAGAAGAGGTTCTAAATTCGACTGTATTTTTTTTTGTATGTTACCTCGAAAACTTTTTACTGGGTGAACCGATTTTGATGATTTTATTTGAAAGCTGGTGTTTCTCATGTGGTCCCATTTAAATTTGATCACGAGCTGACGAGTAGTTTTACAGTTATCCTTAATAATGCGTTTATTCATCGTAATAAATATTGTACCAAAACTAAACAGAGAAAAATAAAAACGTTTTAACAAAAAAAATATCCGATTTCCTAAACAAAACGAAAAATAACTTTATTTTCTGAAGTTGGTGTCAAAACCGATAGGTACCAAAGACGCTGCCTTTTGTTAAAAAGTTTTTTCAGCTACCTCCGGCTTTCGTCGGCCAATATGTTAAGAATGAGTCCAAATCGTCAAAGCAGCAATTTTTGGCTTGTTCAATCAAACTGCCTAGCCTTTTTCATCTGGGTCGCAGATAAATTTGAAAAAAAGAGTTACCGTGGCTCTAGCTCAAGCAACTGAAGGAACAATGGTGGGTTTTAGTCAGTATAAGTCTGACTGGTTTCAGCTGACTACCAGCTGAATCCAGTTAGACTGAAAGAATCCCCCAACTTAGATGGAAAAGGCTGTTTTTTGGTTGGTTTTTCATCCAATGACTTCTCCCGCTCTGAGTGAAGCGGCGGGGCGTATCCCCCAGTATTTTATGTGGAACGACTACATATATAACCTCCACAAACCATTAACAAGGTAACACGATACAACCACACTGGTGTCAGACTCTGTTATTACGATTGTCAACGATGTACAGTTGGCATCCGGGACAAACGGCATTACGTGCTTTCCGAAGCAGGGAGGAGCCTTGGAATGTACTAGCCAGTCACCCTTCCACGGAACAACGCTGGCAAGCATTGCTTAGCCGGCTGAATCAAGCTCAAGATGTGTGAGTTAGGGAAATGAAAGCTGTGTGAGTTGAGAGTAACTAAAGCCGTGTGAAGTTTAAAAAAACCGGTTAAGTTCGAGTAGAACTCGTACGCCGAGAGTTCCGTACCTACCCATTTTACCGCCATAATAAAATAGGTATCAGATTTTTAAGTGTGTGTGTGTTTGTGTGTGCGTGTGCTGTAATGGTTGAGTTGCTAACGTGTGGTAGTACAGGGTATAAAAATCTAGGTCATGAGTCAACATTATAAAAAGATATGGGCAAATTTAGATTTTCGCGAAAACTTGGTAAGTACCTACCCTTAATTTTTAACTTTTTTGTTTTTTTGGAAATTTTCCTTTATTTGTGCTGTAAGACGTTACTTTTTGCCCTTATTAAGTCAATTATATTCATACAATACGAGACTATGACATGAAATTAAAAACCGGCCAAGTGAGAGTCGGACTCGCGCATTATTGGTTCCGTACCATTATCGCAAAAAACGGCATGAAATCACGTTTGTTGTATGGGAGCCCCATTTAAATGTTTATTTTATTCTGTTTTTAGTATTTGTTGTTATAGCGAAAATAGAAATACATCATCTGTGAAAATTGCAACTGTCTATCTATCACGGTTCATGGGATACAGCCTGGTGACAGACGGTCAGACAGACAGACGGATTGTGGAGTCGTGGTCCCGTTTTTACCCTTTGGGTACGGCACCCTAAAAAGCTATTTGAAACCCATGTGAATGTCCGTAATTACCGTTACAATACTAAAACCATTTTGTCTCGCGTGGATACACATTTCGGGCACTCAAGGGATTAACCTTGATGGTCGACCCGTGTGACTGTAAGTATTTATTGCTCGCTTTTCAGACATACATGTCAGTCTAATGAACCAATTTTTATTTGATCTCTTTATTTGAGTCTGAACTTAGAACTAGTTCCACACAGACATTTAGCCTGTCGTATGTTCCGTCATTCGTCACCTACCATCTCAATTGGTCCTTGAGCTTTGTGTATCTTACTAACACGATCTACGCATAGTAATCAAAATTAGAAATCTAACATTATTTTAATTTTCGTAATGAGGGCTTGACGATTTGAACGTCATCAATATTAACATGGTGACCTCACCTCTCGCGTGACTATGCGAGTTTACTTTATTTTAACCTCATAACTCCACAGGAATTTTCTTTAAGTATCCATACACAAACATGTTTTTTTTCACACCGACATACAGGTGCCCTACAGGCCCACAGTTGCTATAAAGACCTCCAGTTGCCCCACTGGCCTACAGTGGCAACTGTGTGTGTTGCCACACAACGCTCGGCTACTCCTGACCAAAGTAGATAATTGGGTTGGTGAAAATAGGGAAATCTGAGAACTCTACTCTTAAACAAAATCATTGTCCTGAGCCCTCCAGTTGCCCCACTGGCCTACAGTGGCAACTGTAGGCCAGTGGGGCAACTGGAGGTCTTTATAGCAACTGTGGGCCTGTAGGGCACCTGTATGTCGGTGTGAAAAAAAACATGTTTGTGTATGGATATATATAAAGGCAAACAGTTGCCACACAGGTTCACAGTTGCCTCAAAGGCCAACAGTTGCCACACAACGCTCGGCTACTCCTGACCAAAGTAGATAATTGGGTTGGTGAAAATAGGGAAATCTGAGAACTCTACTCTTAAACAGAATCATTGTCCTGAGCCATGCACCACTAGTCGCTACAAACAAACTTTAAAACTTATTCTGCAGCAAAAACTGCCAACCTTATGTAAACCCTCGGGTAAAACGTCTAACGCCACGGCTCTATAGCCGACCAGCAGTTGTATTGCTCTTACACAACGGTCTCTCTAGACCCCAACCTCCGCCAGAATTCACTGGTACGGTCAAACATAATACGGCCGATAGACTCATTTACTCGACATCTTAAGCTTGCTCATCACCATTAAAATACTTTTAACATCAACATCGACTGGTACATGACCCGCTGGCATCTTAACCCATATCATTAACCCACAGTGTGCGTACTTGTAGGATCTAAGCGTACCTATTGAAAGCTTTAATAACGATCACCATCCTGTCATAATCACCTATCACGGACTTAATACAGGGCCTATCTAGTTTTCGTACCAGTTTCCCACACAACACTATTAATTAGAAAAAGGTCCGATGATCAACAAGTTCAACTAAACAAAGTAATTATAACAATTCTGTCACTCTTTACCATAATTCTCTATGTCTACAGTTCTAAATAAAAAAACAAAAAAATTAGATCAAACAAACAATTAAATCAATTAAAATGCTAGAGCAACCAAGTACCTCTACATCCATCTAATCATTACACAAAGCAGGAATCTCATTCGTGGCATACGGCCAACATTGACCTCCAACAAACCCCTGTTTGTAAACCAGACAAGGGTTTGTTGGACGTACGTTCCTCAAAAACACCGAGTCCCACATGACTTTATGGTCTCTACCAGACCCGACCTCCGCCAGAGCCACCCACGCACCACGCATCCACGGACTGCTACAAACAGACACCGACTTCTACCGGACTACGGCTACGAAATGGCTACTGGTACGGTCTGACCATCCGAACTAAGTTTCCTCACTATCTCTAAACTCTAAATCTTCAACTTCAAACGGTACTTGGCCCTCGGGCAATTTCCCTAATCTATCATATGCGTAGATGTAAGTACGCTTAGAACTTAATGCTCTCAATATGTAGCGATGCTCCTCTAACACTTCTGCCACTCTGAATGGTCACTAATATTTGTGGTCTAATTTAGTCTAATGCATTCTTCGTTTTGAAGCAACACAAATTCGCTTTGTCGCTAAAAATCTCCTTCATATGGAATATCTCATCCTAAAGTTCATACTGAACTAAATGTTGAAACTATACCGCCAAGAGGAAACTCATTAACTTCTAACTTTTTACCAAGTGTGTCTTAATTACCTTGTGATAGTGCTAGGTATAACCACTACCAATTCAATGATCAAACATGAACACTGTTATAACTCTAAATAGCATCATCGAGAACATTCGACTTCACTATCGAAATAAAATGGAAGCGACTTACCGAGTATTCCATTAGAAACTTTTGCGCTCTTGACCAGCTGTTGTCATAACATTCGTCTACTACCTACAAACTGCTAGCCAGCCGTTCCTCTTAACCTCTCGGGTGTGGACACGTCAGCCTTCGCATACAGCCTGCAGCAGAGGCTCCACTGCTACACAATATGGTATCTGTAACATGAAAAACACTACGAGAGTACTTGTTTACACGGTTATCTTAACTATACACAGCTTTGATAAACCCACATGGCAAAAAGGTCACAGATCCGGTCTCTCCGGGAGGCCATGGTGGAGCGCTTGAACCTGTCCTTGCAGGCAGTCTCCGAATGGGGCGATGCCAATCTGGTCAGGTTTAATGCTGCTAAAACCCAGGCGTGTCTTTTTTCCGCTAAAAAGAGCCAATTTTACCCAGATCCAACTTTCCGAGATGCGACCGTGCCAATAACTGACCATCTTGAGCTTCTTGGCGTTACGTTGACATCTACTCTCAATTTTGGCCCTTACATTGAGGCAAAGGCTCAGCTGGCTGCCAAAAAGCTGGGGATCCTTGCAAAGGTGAGACGGTACTTCACGCCGGAACAGCTCCTCAACTTGTATCAAGCGCAAGTTCGATCATGCATGGAGTACTGTTCTCATCTCTGGGACGGATCAGCCAAATACCAGCTTGACGCACTAGAGTCGATCGAAAAGCGAGCCAAGAGGCTCATCGGCGATGAGGCGCTGGTCAAGTCAAAGCTCCAGAGCCTTGAACATCGTCGCCGAGTTGCCAGCCTGTCGGTTTTTTATCGGTTACATTTCGGGGAGTGTGCGATGGAATTGCACGATATAATTCCACCTAGCCCGTTCCATCATCGGACTACCAGACGTACGGCGATGCGCCATCGATACATAATAGACATCCCACCCATACGCACAAAACGTTTTGGGAACACTTTTATTATGCGTACAGCTAAGGAGTGGAATTCCCTGCCGGAGTCTGTGTTTCCCGATAGCTACAATCTAGGGGTCTTTAAGTCAAGAGTGAATAGGTTATTTCTAGGCAAGCGTGTTCCACCGTCGACCACATCATCGCTTACCATCAGGTGAGATTGTGGTCAAGCGCGAGCCTATAGATTATAAAAAAAAAAAAAAAAAAAAAAAAAAGGTTTATTATGGACAACGAATGTGAGTGCAAATCCTGTCCAACACATGAACCACACATTCGTGTCCTAAGTGCCCAGGTAGGTATATGGGCTTCGGAGAATCCAATGAATGCCATAGCATTTTAAGTCACGAGGCTTTATACCAGGCCCAAACTATCTAAAGAATTTAACCTCAACTTGAAATGGAAGAAGCAAAGAAAACACATAATCAAACTCCATCAACTCAAAACTAATAATGTCATTAGGAATTATCATAATATCCAGAATGATTTGTTTGGTACGGCCATGCTACTACATCGCTATAAAGTCCGAACAACCTTCAACTGTCCATTTCCAGACACAATAGAAATTACCAATGTTCTAATCCGATTCGGTCTGATGGACAGATGACCGGATAATATCCAACTAAAAACTATTATTAGTAATAGTAGAATAATAACTCTTCAGCAACACCAAAGCTTGACCAGCGATAACCACCATGAGATTATGATTTAACATGGGCCTTACCGTACACAAAACCAGAATTTTGAATAATGTACACACTTTTGCATAGTCATAACAAATTGAAAACAACTAACCAGATTGGCATAAAGATCAGTGTGTATGGATCTTTCCACACGTCCACAAGCTCCTCCTTGACCTGTCCAGTACCTTGGTTGTTGCTAGCCACCTTGCTGCTCCGCCCCGGACTGGTTTTTCATTATTCAAGACTGAAGGTAGTCGCAAAACGAACGACAACTGTTTCCAACCGCATTTTTTTTTGCAAGAATATAACCGCCACTTTCACTAGCATTGTTTTTACGTGCAATATCATTAGGACGACTGAATCCCAATTCTGATGTCGCTTCAGGGCTGGCCGATAGATGTAAAGCATTGGGAAGTCAGGGTGAATTCCCTTAGGTTAAGACATCATGTGTGGGTAGGTCGGTGAGTACAATCGTGCAAATGAAATCACATAAATTATTCGATACACTGGGTTTATTCAAATATTCACAGTTACAATCTTGATTACTAATATTACGGATCGACACTGATTCTACGACCTGTTAGCTCCAAGGCTGTCAGTACTCAACCGCCCTATCCTGCAGTCCCTACTACACAGGTGGTTAGCAAAAGCGCGCCAATACGTAGTTGTTCTTGCTTTTCCGCCAGATGGCGTGCTTGCGATTTGTTTTGACGTCCGTTCTATTGACTTAACCCGACATACATAAAAGGAACACAGTGAAAACAATGTAAACCAGTTCCAATAAAGCCATTCAGCATACGTATCACGTCTCTACGTTATATGACATTCATTACGAACGAAATCAAAATGGTGGTCACATATTCACATCATGGTCGACCATTCACATTGATAGTGACATTTACCACAAAATACAAAGTGTGAAAATAGAACAAATTGCATATAGATTGGTACTATTTTGAAAGTGGTCGAAGTTATGCTAGTTAAAACTTAAAAGCAACACATCAAAATTATGTATAGTTCTGTTATACAAATGAATAAAAATAGTTTTATTTTCTCAAACATGTTTGGAAATTTGAGCTTTATTTTGACAACTTTCTTCGAGATAAATCGAAATTACTGGTATAATGCATGCGAGCAGCTGCAGGCAAAAGTTGTATGAAAATCCCCATATCTGTCGTCGTTTAGCGGCCAAATAAATTACTTATTATACTCATATCTGTCGTGTGATTTAAAAACCGGCCAAGTGCGAGTCAGACTCGCGCACGAAGGGTTCCGTACCGTTATCGCAAAAAAACGGAAAAAAACATGTTTGTTGTATGGGAACCCCACTTAAATATTTATTTTACTCTGTTTTTATGTGTGTATTTGTTGTTATAGCGGCAATAGAAATACATCATCTGTAAAAATTTCAACTGTCTAGCTATCACGGTTCATGAGATACAGCCTGGTGACAGACAGCCAGACAGACAGACAGCCAGACAGACAGCCAGACAGACAGACAGACAGACGGACCGCGGAGTCTCAGTAATAGGGTCCCGTTTTTACCCTTTGGGTACAGAACCCTAAAAATGGAACATTTGTTGAATGATTGTTCATCAATCAGACCACGGGCTTGGATGAAACATGGAACACTGGTAGGCTATTACCCAGATAAGGACAGTTTTTATAATGGTAGTAGATACTTGGGCTAATTTCCAACATTCATGCGCATGAAACCGCTGCCAAATGCAAGTGCAATTATAAACCTGTTTTATTGTATACCTTAAACTAGTTGTGTATTACTCACTATGCCATTCCGTTTATAATGCCATTTGTGTACATATGTATAACGTCACAGCATTTGATGGCGGAGCTGAAAGAACGCCGCACGTTCTTAAGTTCCTATCATCATTTGCGAAAACTGTTTAATGCCCTTCCTTATGAAATGGCATTAATATAAAAGGATCATGGCAAAAGGTCCATTCGTTTCTCCCATGAGGAAAATATGTTTTGTAATGTAAGTACACTGCCGTGACAACTTAAATACCAGTTACTTACCTATACTATAGCACTCGCAACAAATTTCTTTCAACCCCAGATTGTAATAAACATTGTAATATACATTTTCAATACACAACACGTACCGACACAAAAAATATTGAAGTCCAAAATCAATACGGCCGTTTCTTCAGGTTTATGTAGTCACAAAACGTTAGGTTTTATTTTTTCTGACGCAGTAACTTACAATCTGGAAGTAGGTATGGGTTAGACCCAAATTTGGGTAAAAGTTTTCGCCTTGAACTGTTTGCGGTCTTATTGTCCTTTTCTCCAAACTCTTAAACACTCGAGGAATATGGCATATGGCCAGATGGTCATAAGTGCCATACAAATTTAAGATATCTTTTTGGCAGCGCGCACAAAAAAGAATTTATGTTCAGCCTGGTTTAGCCAAATGAGTTGAGTTTATTATGCTCAAAGAACGAATACGTTCACTGAGCGAGATTAAACATTAAGTCTTATAAAACCACGACAGTAATCCATTATTTTAGGCTCAGTTGTAGCAAGTAAAACATCGAAAAAAATACAAAAAAAAGTTAAAAAGCTGTTTCTTACGGCAGCTTTCCGAGGTTATCAAAATGTTGAAGAGATTATTCTCTTGATGGCCAAAAAGTCCCTTTAATAAAAATAAAAAAAACAAATGTGTTTACTATCTTAAATCTATACAATTAAGTTGTCGGGGCTTCTCAGAAAGTAATCCGAAGATACTTGTGATGGGATGAATGAGTTTACAACAGTATACAGGTAAAATTAAAAAAGAACCCCCGCGACACGTTTATCTTTTATATCTAATATATAATAACTACATAATTTATCTAGTAGACACGCTTCGATCGATAATCTATCAAACACGTAATTATGACACAATATTTTGCGAAAAATCCCGATTCAAACAGTAAAACGCTCATACGTTTTATCAAACATAGCTAGGAACACTCTCGATAAAGTCACCTTTCAAACAAAAAAAAACTAAATCAAAATCAATTGATCCGTTTAGGAGCTATGATGCTACAGATAGATACTGAAATACACACGTCAAACTTATAACATACCTACCTCTTTTTCCATCTGGGGTTAAAAAGCAAAAAAAAACTGCCAAGTTATCCATTTCAAAATTAGTAATGGTTTGGAATACCGAACTTAAAAATACCAAACAAAAAGTTTAACCTCTTGTGTTCAATTTTTAAAAGTAATATCAACGCCTATTTTTCTAACGTAAATTAAAAAAAAGAGAAACTGGTCGCTATCCATAAATAACATCCTCAGTGGCAAGTGACAGAGGTTTTCTATTATGCCCTATTCAATGCCAACTACCACTTCACTTCAACCTTTTAGGTTTATTTTTTATTTATCACTGAGCTAATGGCAGTACGCCTAAAAATACAAACGAAGGAAGATTTTGAAGACGTAAGCAAAATAGGGACGTGTAACGATTGACTACTGAGCAACGAGTAGGTAAGCTCTATTCCCAGATAATTGAAATATTTGTTTCAATAATAGAAAACTGTTTGTTAATTTTTGTATGAGATTTGATTTTTTGTGAATAGGGTGAGTGAGTGATAGGCAAAGCAATTCCTGGAAAAGAGTCGATAACTTTTGCTGATATCGCAAAAAAATCAACTGCTTCATACATATATGTTTGCTTAATTCTACATAGTGTACTAAACAGCTGATTTTATTTTTCGCTATTTCATGGCCGATGCTATAGTAAACGTTATTCATAATGATGAGTATTGAGGCCCCATTTCAGGCATTGGGCAGTTTCTGCTACGCCTTGTATTGAACATCCATGATACAGAAGTAATACCTCTTCATATCCCGTGGTTTACAAATACTTAATTAAATCGACATCAAATAGAGACTCCATGTCGATTGCGTTCCGGCGCATTCCTATTAGACGTTTTGCCTTTTAAAGAAAAAGTGGATAGACCTAATTGTGAGATTTGTGGGCTAACTGATGATGTGTAACATCTATTATTGGAGTGTGTCCGTAATGCAAATAAAAGAGACCAATTCGTTAGGCAATTTAGCCTGCATTTTAAAAATGTTGGTGCCTTCCATAGCATCCTAACTGAACCAAATTCGGATCCGGCTAAACTGCTATACTCATTTAAATTAAATTAAGTTTAAGAGTTACTTTTTTATAATTATGATTACAATTATAGGATAAGGTACGATGGGATTGTCATCGTCATTTCATGAACAAAAATCCCTTGTAATACAATAAAGTTTTTTTTTTTTAAATGGCTGTTGCCATAGTAAACGTTGATCATAATGATGAGTATTGAGACCCGTTTTCAGGCATTAGGCAGTTTCTGCTACTACTCGTATTAAACACCCATGATATTATAGAAGAAATTACTTTTGTCAAGTCTGAAGGTCGCACTAATCACTGAAAAAAAGTTGTGTAAAAATTGGTTGTCATGGTATTGGCATGTAAGATTCTAAGAATTAGGAAAAATGTCGTGTGGAAAGTTTTAAGTATGATGTGGATATTGTCATCATCATCATCATCGTCATCAGCCTTTTAATGTTCCCACTCCTGGGACACATGCCTAGTCTCTGTGAGAGAAGGAATGGGCCTTAATCCACCACGCAGGCAGTGCGGATTGGTAGATGTCTTCGAATTTTTGGTCCTAGGATATGCTGGTTTCCTCACGATGTTTTCGTTCACCGTTTTAACAGCAGTGGTGGTGAAATAATTTACACATTTAAAGCATCTGCCTGGATTCGAACTCACGACCTATGACACGTAAGTTGGCGCGGTTACCACTAGGCCACCGCTGCTGGAAGTTGTGACGACTACAAATAAATTGGGCTAAAAACAATAATACAATGACCACTTACGACATAAAAAATGCCGTAGCTGACTATAATTTTCATTTAAAGTAGATTTGGGCGTAAAAGGTTAAGTGCCTTTTACACCCAAATCTAGTCAAAAACATAAATGCAAAAGTTACATAATATGAAAATTGCAAAGAAATCACTAAAAGCACCAGACACATACAAGTATTACGTGTATACACAGAGTCTCTCAGCTCTCAACACCCTAAAGCCGTGATCTTCTAGTAAATGAACGATATCGCCTTCGTACGTACAAACACAATTAGTAATTAGGCACAAGAGTACTGCCTGCTAACGACCAATACACACTGTAGTTGTTTACGTGATCAGTGCACTATCGCGTCTGATACGGACTTGGGAAATGTCTAGCTGTCAATCAAATACTTGGCTGAAGGTGTAACTTTAGGCATAGCTGTAACGATGCGGCAAAAAAACACTAAGGCCAAAGTACTAGTTGAGCGCTGAAAGTTTGCCGATGACTACGCTTCCCACTAAACTGCGCGGTGCCCTGCGTTCGCCTCGTTTGTTCGCCGAACGTCAGAGTGACGTCATGACGTCATCGGCAAACTTTCTGCGACCAGCTTAACCTATCTCAATTAAGGAGAGTGAGTTATGGATGGGTATTGGCATCTTAGGCGCTGTTCGATAGCTAAAATGTAAGGGATTACCATTTCTTTTTTTTTTTTTTTTTTTTTTCAGTGGCCACGCAATCAAAGAAATATTTGAATATTACTTTTCTAAGGCCTCTTAACAGTTATGTGTTAATAACAATATTTTGAATCCTGCCTTACGACCGATTTCTGAATTAAGTATTATTTTATCACTTAAATGCCAAAATCTGACAGGTTTTCAGGCTAAAATAGGGTTTAACAAATACTCAACGTAAAATACAAATTAAAAGAAACAAATTAATCGTCTGTGGCTGTAATAATGACAAAAACAATAAAAACCGTCCCAAGATAACACAGCAGCTTAACAAATTATATTTACAAGAATAAAATATTGCGAGCTTCGTTAATCTTGTTTTAAGTGAGATTCGGGTTCAAGACTCTATTGTCTAAACTTGACGACAATGTGTCACCAAATGAGAACGTTAGGGATTAGGTCCCAGTGTCAATCACTGGTGGCTTTGGTAATCTTGCTTCGTAATTGTGCCAGAAATCCAATTACGGAGTGATTCAGGATTCATCAGGGCCTGACATTAATATGGCTGACATTTTGACTGCTAGAGTGTGCTTTCACTACTCTGCTGGTGGCATTGCAATGGTTAATGGAAACTATGCTGGTATTTCAATTTATTGTTAACAGGTAAATTAATAGATAACGCCTCTGACAAACGTTTGGTGTAAGAATGGGAATGTTTTAGTCTAAATATGGACTAAAACTGTGATTTATTTATGTTCAATCCATGCAAAAGCTACAAGTCAAACCTGGTTTGTCTGTACATAAATTCATTACCTTCAGTATATTTAGAGTCCCAAGTGCGTCTAGCTTAAGAAAAGCCACTAATGCCTCTCAAGATCACTTTAGTTTGATGCTCTTTGAACTATATATACAAGTACCTTAAGCATTAATGTTGTTCCAATACTCGTTAAATTTTATCTGAAGAGTCTTGGCCGATTTCTGAATTAAGTATTCGACGCTAAGTACGTGCTGATCTCGATTTAAGCATCTGTCACCCTTGATCATCTGCCAATTTAAGTTTTCTGCGATGCTGAGCAAGGTTTGAGTATACGTAGTCAAGTCATGCCAAAGTATACCTTATGTCATACAAAAAACCTTCATTGACGATTAATTGGGTTTCACAACTGAGAAAAACACATTTGATCATTCTCGAATTCTCAAACCGTTGTCAACGTTACATCATCAGTGTAGCCAGATTGGGCGCCTTTTTGCCATTTAGGCTACTTGGAAGGGTGCCGGAGCGACCAATTTTTTCGAGCGGCGCCAATTAGGTTACCTCCAAAAGAAATAAGGCGATTTTAGGCAATTTCGGAATGAGACTATCTAATACAACATTATCTAAGGAATGATGTAAATAACTGGAAAATAAAATGCTTTTTTCACTATTTTCATTATACTTCAGTCGCAACAACACAGGGAAATAAAAAAAAACCAGAAAAATGTTTTATGTGGAACCAATAATGATTATTGTGGCTAATGCATTTAAGTTTCGAAGAATGTTTCGTGGTATTAGTAAATAATGGTCGTCTTGAGTTTTTTATAAATGGAAAAACTAAATTTTCGGCGACTTAGGGCTCGTCGAATCTGGCTACACTGGTTACATTTGGCAGTTGATAGTTGACAAGTCTGTCTGTGTCTCTAGTATATAATAGTAGTCTATGAGTCTGTGCTTAAACGGTGATCAAGCGAAATAAATACAAAATAATATATAAACTTATAAAACGAGTGACGAAGAAGACCTTGTCTTCCTTGGAGATGCCTCCACGAAGACCGATGCGTTGAAGAAGACTGTTCGCCCTGAATTATCGAAAACATTAGATCGGATGCAAATATTTCACGCCTGATAGATCTCAGATGCTCGAAGAACGGATGGTCAATGGGGATGTTAAGTTCTGGAGTTGCGACTGCGTGGCGGAATACGCAGCGCTTTAAGGCCTCCCTCTGTAGACCGATGACCTGGTTAAGGTCACGGAAATCCGATGTATAAAAGACGCACAGGACTGGTTGATGTGGTGACGCTAGGGAAGTCCTGTATCCAGCAGTCTTTCGGCAGAAATGATGACTATGTTGAGTGAGATCTTCAAGAAAATATTCAAAATGTGCCAGTGTTTGTAGTCGACAGTAGCTTTTCCTGCGCGAAAACCGACAGTTATCCAACAGGAATTATGTGTAAAGTGGAGATGGACCGGTTATATGATGCGCGATAACCAAGGGACATCGAGAAAAGTGACATGGAGAAAATTGACAAATTGGTACACAAGAGATGGGAAAAGATGCCGTTGAAGACAGTGTCATAGATGGAAATGGGAAAGACCGCTGGTCCAAGATGTAGGCAAAAAGTGTAGGCGATGGTGCTCTGTGGTGTTGGCGAGTAGCTCAGGACAGACCCCAGTGGAAACTGTTAGTGGAGGCCTATGCCAAGCACACTGAGATTAAGGGACATTTTATAAACAACGTATAGTATTTGTATAGATATATATCTTGTATAGACTTCAGTTTTATTTCTCTGATTTCAGAATAAAAGGCTTTGTTTTTCCGTTTATTTATTTTTATATCTATGATTTAATGTATTTGTTTTTTGTTATTATATCCTAGGTTCTAATTCTGGTCATTGTGTGTTTTTCAAAGTATATACTTCCAAATACCTTTAACCATTGAGGTGTGATTGACAAATATCCAAACATACAGACTTTCATACCTATATAGAATAGGTATTATTATTAGGATCCACAATACAAGAAGAGGTTACAACGATGAAATTGTGTACAGAATTTGGCTTTAGTATGATACGATTTTGGTATCAGAACAATAAAAGTTGATAAAAACAACATGACAAGTCTCATTTATTTATTATTTTACAAAATAAGTAAGTAGAACACAGTCCTCCTTCATAATAGCAACACATATCCAATGGCACCGACCCTGGCTAATATTGTTTATCTTCGGAGGCTCTTCGATGGCTAGCAAAGTCTTTGTCATGAAAACCCAGGTCACTCATTAAATTTTTTATCACAACAGTCCACATTTGTTGGTAAATCACAATTGCAATCAGATTCCGATGCATATGCACGATTTCTGTGTGTGTCGGTTCTGTTTTGGTTCTGTTCCACCTTGAGAGATCTTGTGAAGTTCTGAGTAAAATATGCTGTAGTTCTATGAGGTATCACAATAACTAGCAACTGCTCGCCTGAACACATTCACTTCTAGTAATTATAAGCTTCAATTCTTGATTTTAGCAATAATAAATTATATTAGATATTATTTTCTTTCGAAAAGACATCATTGACAAAATAAAAACGGTTGCCATGACAATCTTGAAGTAATTGACTAGTGCCTACGATCCATTTCATAGTTTTATAATAAGGTTGTATACATTTCAAATAGGTATCTATTAAATTGCTTAAATATGAAAAATCAAGTTATTAAAGATTATAACGTCATTAATAACTTGATTTTTTTAATCTTGAATGAAGTAGATAATATAATAATATAAAATTTATAATAGTAAATTTTATGCAATCTTGTGATATCTCGGATTCCTTTAGTAAAATGGAACGTAAGAGTGAAAGAAAAAGCGAATGGAACTTTGACTAGTGATGTGCCAACTCGGGATAAACACGACTCGAGTTAACCCGAGTTGAAATGCACATAACTCGAGTTGCGCAACTCGAGTTAGCGCAACGTAGCTTCGTTAGTTAGAATTAATTATTTATTTCGTTTATTTGTTAAAAACCACTTTTTTACATATATACATATTTGACAGACAAATTGGATAACTGCCTCGAGAATGTACGAGATGAGGTACAACACGAAGGGAAATGGAAGGAATGGGGGAAGCCTTAGCCCAGGGGTGGGACACCACTGGCCAAAAAAAAAACATTTTAAACTTATACCCTATACGTTGGGGACAACTTTTTTTCACGTCAAATGGTTATAATCCGACTAATTTAAAAAATACAACCTTGATCACAAAATGGTTAGTTTTGTAGCATTCTTTAATTTGTTATCATAATAGTTCCAAACTCCTGGCTATCGTGATGCTTTTTAATGTTGGTTATTGGTTTTGCTTCTACCTTTTTTTTATTAAAACTTTAATAATATTGAAATTGTTGTACGAACACATTTAAGAAATAATGGTTTAAATGTTTGACATGTGTGTATTTGGTTGTTCTTTATAATATTTTATTTTAGATTTTGGTAATAGCAACTCGAGTTCGGCAGAATACCACTCAAGTCAACTCGAGTTAGCCGCAACTCGAGTTGCACATCTCTAACTTTGACGGGTCCTTACTTAAGTAGTTACTTAACTGAGCTAGGTACATTCTCAATTGAGAAACGTAAAATACTCAAACGCTTCCTAAATTATTTGACAAAACTCAACTGATTATTGCTGCTTTACTTAACTCAGAAACCGGCCATTAGAATGAAAAAACATTTTAATATTACACTCAAATTCCTTAATGATCTTGTCCTTAATCCCCAACATTATTTCAAGGGTACAATAAAAGTATTCCAATATTTTTTCTTTAGTGATATCTTATAAAAAACTTTTTTGCAAAAAAATACTACCGACTTCCAAATGAAAAACTACAAAGTAAAAATAACTTAACTTTTGGAAGTCGGTGTCTTTCGTAGGAACCATTTTTTTGCGATATGGACACCGACTTCCAAAAGTTAAGTTATTTTTCACTTTGTAGTTTTTCATTTGGAAGTCGGTAGTATTTTTTTGCAAAAAAGTTTTTTATTTTTCCCTTTTTAGTTTTACCTAATAGCAAGTTGTTTATTAAGGTCCCTATAACTCCAGAATAGATTAACCGAATAACATGAAACTTGAACATAACCGGTGAAATGAGAGATCTGCGTACCCCTTTAGAGCGTACTGGCGTGATGTTATGTTATGAAATGGTATAAACAACAAACAGACATGCGATTGCAGCAATCCCGAGAGTTTTGCCGTTATTTATTAAAGAGTTCTGTTGTGTATCTCCGAAGTTCTTCATCAGACCTTCACCAAATTAAAATGGGACCAATTTTGAAACATACTCTTTCAAACAAAAAAAGAATTTTCAAAATCAGTCTACAATTGACGGAGATATCGGTGAACATACATAAAAAAAAAAAAAAAAAAACATACAAGAAGTCGAACATAGAACCTCCTCCTTTTTTGTAAGTCGGTTAAAAAGGAGCTCGTTCCAATTCTTCAGAGAGCTTAGCAGTCGTCAACGTTTGTGAGTGGCAAATGAGAGCGAATTCAACGTGGATGTCAAACAAACCGAGTGAAAGAGGCTCTAATGAGTCCCCAATTTAAGTGTTTCGGTGTTCAACGTCATTGTTGGCTTGGGGAGTACCTGCAAGGCTTCCAATCAGTCGCGATCGTTACCTAATTAGAGCTCTCGGCTATAAATGAGGTATTTAAGGTGTAGAATTTCTGTTTTCTATGTAAGCTAATGTCTTTGTGTACGTTTAGCTACCTTGGCATGTTTATAAGTAACAAACGGACTTATACAGCAGAAGAGATTTATAAAAAAACCGGGCAAGTGCATGTCAGACTTTGCACATTTAGCGTTCCGTACCAAATTAAGTTGGTTGTAATAGAAATTCAAAGAAAAAATCTGATTTATCAATATATTTATTTAATCAACGAGCTCTTAACAACGATACCCCACTCGATAGGGTACGCAATATTTTTTTTCACGGCCCCCTCTTAATTCTATGGGAGCCCTAAAAACATTAAATGTTATTTTTGATAATTTGTATGGCTTTGGGTCAACAAGATACTTATGCTGTGAAAATTTCAAGACTGTAGCTACAACCGTTTGGTTGTAAAACCCGAGTGACAGACGGACAGACAGACGGATACTTGAGTGACAGCAATAGGGTTCCGTTTGGATCCATCGGGTACGATACCCTAAAAAATTAAAATTCATTTTAATTATATAAGATTTTTTTGTGTCCTCGTATTCTGACTTTTTAAAATTGCTTATGAAGATTAAACATAGATACCATTGTTTTGCCGATTGTGAAATAGTTACTCTTGATAAGTAATAGTAGTTTTAAGCAGTATAGCACTTTATATCTATTTCATTAGAACACAAATAAAAGAAATGGGTAGCACGGTACTTACACTCTTTGCTTTGGTAAGGTAGGTATAATAGCACACGCATAATCGGCTTATAATATTCTCACTGCTGGGACGCAAGCCTCTTCTCAAGGAGATGGTATAGGCCGTAATAACTCAACGAAGCTCACGTAAGTACTTAAATCTAAACAATAAGGACCGCCTGTCGTCCTATTAAATAGAATTTGATGAAAAGCCGAGAAAAAACAGGACACATGTGCAACCGGAAATTAAGGGACCCGACTGTATCCGTTGTTCGGGTAAATACCCGTATATATTATCACTATAGAACAACAACAATATCCCGACGAGCACAAACAAACGCTTCTGATAAATGTTTTAGTTTGCTGTACTATATATTTATCTATATATTTTCACAATATCAAATAATGATTTATTAAAAACTATCGTCCTCGAGATTACTTCGAAGGACATTTTTGGTTAAGTTTTTGGACACGATTTTGAAACACATGTTTGAGTTTTTGCCGACACGCGTATTTTGCCATTTTTTTTTTAAATTTATGATGGGTTTGCTCTTGACTCTAGTCTAGGTCAGAGGTGACAGAAAAGGAAAAATGGAAAAGGGGCGCATCTGCCTTTTTGTGGAAAATTTAGTTATATATTTAGAATCAGAAAATCACGGTGCATGTATTAAATACTTTTAGTTTTTTTTTACGCGTCATTTAAGAAAACTAGTGAAATGTCTAGTTTCACTGACAAAATGTGGATCTTTTGATTTTTTTGATCCGTTTTGTATTTCGGTAAGCTGCTTCCCTTTTTCTTTGGACGGCAGAATACACGTGTCAAATATCTGTATCGTCGACGTCACAATACATAATTACATAATAAACTTAACCGTTCATTACCAACAACAAGTTTGTGAGACACGTATATCGATGGGTTTATAGTAGATCAAGGTTGATCATTGTAAAATGGTAATCTTTTTATACTGATAAACCTTATTTATTTTTGTCTTTGTGTCTTTCTTAGAAGAAAAACTTGTCTCAATTTTCCAAGGGTGAGATCCTAAATACAATTAGATTATTTTGATGTTATACATTTGCGGTACTAAGACTTCGCGTATCAATCTTTGTCTTCAGATTAGTATTCTGTACCCATTAGCGGCCGTCCGTGCCTCCTTTCACGTAGAATTAAATTGCACAAAATCTTTATAATTTATAGCTTATGTGTTATTCTGATGTATCTCGTTATATTACTGTAAAGTTGCATAAAAACCCATCAAATTGTTTTTGCTTGAAAAAGAAACCCAATTCCATCCATCCTCACACTTTCGCGCTCGAAATTAAACCTTTGATCCTATCAAAGGAAATAAATAGGTTCAAAGGTTTAATTTCGGTTAAGTATCTTTAGACAATAAAATGCGTTGGCACGCAGTTGCACGACTGCCTAAAAACAGGACACTTTATTTTATAAATAGGTTTTAAAACCTTACACAACATGTCGCTTCCCACGCGACTTAGTCTATTGTTGGATAATGAAAAAGGAACCTTATGTCTATTTCTAGACATTTATAAAATGACAAAAGGATTCCTACTAATCTTACAACTAAATCTCACTTCTTATATTGCTTAGAGTTTTCAATATTACACGGTTTTCAGATTACGTTTAAGATTTTTCTTTCAGTCTATTTCTGAAATACTTCGAAGGTAGATTTTATCTCTTTTAGGCTCTAGACAAGTTACATTATATCTACGAAAGCGTCGCGATAGCGATTATAAATGTCATAAATGTATGGAAATAACAAATGCTATCGAAATGTCACGTAAACAATTCCCTACATTTTGACATTGTAATATTTCGACCATCACCTTCACTAAGAGAATGGAGCGATGCCAATCAGGTCAGGTTTAATGCTGCTAAAACCCAGGCGTGTCTTTTTCTATAAAAAAGAACCAATTTCAACCGGCTCCAACTTTCCGAGATGTGACCGTGCCAATAACGGACCATCATGAGCTTCTTGGCGTTACGTTGACATTGAATCTCAATTTTGGCGCTTACATTGAGACAAATGCTCACCTGGCTGCCAAAAAGTTGGTGATCCTTGCAAAAGTAAGAAGGTACTTCACGCCGGAACAGCTCCTTAATATCTATCAAGCACAAGTTCGATCATGCTGGAGTACTGTTCACATCTCTGGGACGAAACTGCCAAATACCAGCTTGACGCACTAGAGTCGATCGAAAAGTAGGCCAAGAGGCTCTTCGGCGATGAGGCACTGGTCAAGTCAAAGCTCCAGAGCCCTGAGCACCGTCGCCGAGTTGCCAGCTTGTCGGTTTTTTATCGGTTAAATTTCGGGGATTGTGCGATGGAATTGCACGATCTAATTCCACCTAGCCCGTTTCATCATCGGACTACCAGACGTATGACGACGCACCATCGGTACATGGAGGAAATCCCACCCATACGCACAAAACGTTTTGGAATACTTTTATAATGCGTACACCTAAGGAGTGGAATTCCCTGCCGGAGTCTGTGTTTTCCGACTGCTACAATCTAGGAGTCTTTAAGTCAAGAGTGAATAGGTTACTTCTAGGCAAGCGTGTTTCACGTTTGACCACATCATCGCTTACCATCAGTTGAGATAGTAGTTAAGCGCGAGCCTATAAAATATTAAAAAAGAAAGAATGACTTCGTCCAGAGCCTCCAGTGCCTTCCTCACTCCGGTTGGATGTGACCTTAATATTTTCTCACATAATTAATTTAATTCACAGCACACTCTACGTATATTTTATACTAGTAAATACATGTTGCTGATGGAACAGTGAGTGTAACGGTACTCCCGTTACACTCACTGTTCGTTAGAAGCTTTTAAAAGGCACTTAATCAAACGAACGGAAAGTACCACTAATCATATAAAATTAATTACCTACTGGGTAGGATGAATATGACGCATCTTATGATGTAAGCGTAAATGATTCCTAAAGAGTTTCAGCGTATTATGAAATAGTATTATGCATTTCTGTCCTGGAATATAAGATTAAAAGATCAGAGAGCCCACCTGTGTTTGTGCACAATATTGTTGACTGTATATTTTCTGCGTAACTAGATTGGAGATTTCTATTGAGATTGGACACCGTGACCAAAGTCCTGTTAGGAGGATTCTTGGTTATATATTGCATTTGTAAAAAAATAGAGTGATATTTTCAATTTCCATATTCTGTAAAATCAATGGCAATCATTTCAGAAATTATAATTATGGGCATTGAACGTAAAAGGGACATTATTCCGCAGAATTGTATCGATTCAAAAGAACGAAATTACGATTTCCCCGCAATGGAATACGCAGTACTTCCTACATCAATTGCCAAAAGTCATTCAGAGCTAAACGACACCACGTTCAAGTTTATTTTTTACGACAAAATCATGTTTATAACAAGACTTACGATGTAAGCAAGTCACTTTGATACTAATGTTTTCGCATCTTTGCTTTTGCGCTACACTAAAATGAAGGTTTGTGGTTTTATCGAATTATCTAAATTAAAATGTACATAGTATAAAATACTTAATTAACAATAACTACATATACACTTAAATAAAAATAAAATAAAACTACGAATGCGAATAAAAGGGCAGGGGTCATAAGGCGTCATAAAATTCGCCCACATCGCTGTCAACGTGAAAAGTGCTCAGAACGCTGGCAGCATTGCCACGTTGGATGACAATGCTGATTCTCTGGCCAAGGAAAAGCCCAGACCCCGTTTGTGGTCTTGTATTAAAGCTTCATGTTGATCGTTATCACACCGCAAGAGTTTACCTTATTTTCTCATTGAGTGCTTAAGATTTATTAAGTAGGTTTGCAATTGCGTAAGGGCATTGGGAAGTGGTTATTTGAGGATAGTCATAACCTTTTCAATGATTCTGAGGCGTAATCTATACTTTAATAATATAATATTAATTAAAATTATAAAAAGGAAAGATTATTTTGTTTATGAAAATTGCATTAATGTAATCCAAAGTAGCAAAAGTTTGCCTATAAAATTCATTATTTGACGTGTTCATTATTTGATTATTTGACGTGTACTGAGAAAAATATTGATGATAAATAAAAATTATGTACTACATGATTAAAGTACTTATTATTACCTACAAAAAAGTCAGCAAAAGAATATATCTAACGGAACGGAACGTCACCAGTCATTTTAGATGACTCCATGTAAATAGTGAATAGTATTAACAGACACACGTCTGCTCACCCCAGCGCGCCATCGCATACTAAGCGATGTCGGTAGGCGAAAAAGTCTTTTATAGTAAAGCCCGCAACTAATTTTCGTTCATGTTTTTGAGACACTTAAATTATATTTTATGTGTCTATCAGTATGTAATAGGGTTATATAATCTGATAACATTAAATTAGAAGCATTATTATACATACTGATTGTGTTATTACGGAAAGAAACAATAATTTATACTCCGTGACACAACCATCCGCCACAGCGGATTAGTTCACAATGACCCGTAAGATGGCGGCGCTTACGATACTAAAACCACGTAAGTGTGGCATTTGATAACTTTAAACTCATGTTTTAGGGGCTTTTACATAGTTTATAGTGCGCATATGGCGCTTATGTATTAGTATTATGCATAAGGTATCTTAGATATATGATAAATGTATAGTTTTAAGGAAATACAAATATTTTGTTTACTTATTTTAGACCCCCCGATTTTGGCAGGGTACGAAGTAGTGCTATGGGTATTATATTCACCTACCAATCAGATTATTTTCTTACACATAATTGTTTTGTTAGGAAACACCATCTAGGTGTTCTAGATAGGATAGCTGGATACCATGACGGAGAAATTATACATAAAAGCAGTACATGGCCAGTTTTAATAAAATGTTAATGTTTTTAATGCAGTTTCAATCTGAAAAGGTAAATATGCATGCATTTTGCTCAAGTAAGTGTTTAGAAAATTCGATACAAGCCATTTAGCGCTTCTAGGTGACCTATAATTCTGTCTAGGCCCTATAAATAGATAGCACCTATGTAATTCTAGTACATAGACATCACTTACTTGAGATAATGTGTCTGTGTATGCCGGCATGGACGTTTCTATGCGTCTGCCGATGGATCACTACGTCCAGGGACATTTGGTGCCTGGTCAGCTATAGATATGCTGTCTGAAGCATTACCTCCGTGGACCCTCAGGCAGGCGCTGAGACTCAGTCACAATACAGAGCTAATATATAGCTATATACACACATACATAGACGTTAAAGCTATGGAACAACGCAATATTTCGTATTCGGCCGCTTCACGGTGCCTTAAGCATGAGAAAGGCTGGTGGTAGACCCATCAGGGTACCGCCATTCGGCAGCCCAGTTCTCCAGCTACCCAACCACACTTCCAGAAGAAGCCTAGCTCTGGTGGTTGAGGAGCTAATCGACCTAACATAGGGCGAGGTTCCATGGTTTTTTCATGTAAACAAACATGTAAAAATGCATGTAAAAATGCTGCTTCGTGGGTCGGACATATATCCACCAAACTTCTACCGTGGGATAGCCCATTGCGAAGGCTATCCGATGGTGAATGTTTGGTGAGGATCCGCCGAGCAGTTTGAGTACAAATTGAGCTTATGAGCCAAGATCGGGAGCATAAGCTAAACTTTCGTGCCTTTACGCGGCTGTACGCCTGAAGGTTGTTAATATAACCGTGACACTTATGTGTGTCGACGGCCCAGTAGGAGGACTCCAAGTCCCTCGCTGGTACCCTAGATCTAAGGTGTCAAGTTTTAGGAGAAACTCGATTGTAAAGCTTTAAACTGGCGGGAATTCCCTTTCTTTGATGTTCTCCTTACGAGAACTCCCTGATGGTACCTGGATCAAAGACCGGAGGGAAGATTTCCTCGAGACCTATCCAAAGGTGCAAGTTTCACCAGAATCGGTCCAGTAGAAGGGTAGTTTCTGTCAGTTTCAAGTTAAGAGTTATAGCTTATATTTTTTGAAAATAAAAAGTTTTTGCTCACGGAATATCGTGGTCCTCGTTGCGTTCGAGTTTGTGTGATCAATAGTGCACAGGCACATGATCGTATTGTAGCCATTATTTCAGCTAAAGTCGTTTCCAAGCATCATTGTGTAGCAACGGCCTTTAAGAGACGTCGCTTCTGGCCATTAACAAATTGTTTTTTATTTAATCCGGACATCACGTTTTCACCTCAACACACTTGGCAGCCTTCCAGTAACTCCAGGGTCCATAGTTACCAGATGACAACTGAACAATAGGTGCAAGGGGCGTCAACGCGTTCGAGCAGGAGCCTTACAACCTCCTGATTGCCTGTCGGCCTTGGACGATCACGTCCGTCCCGTACACTAACTATCATAGTAGCTGCTATTATGAGCAGCTTATATGTTCTAAAATTTAATTAGATTGCCGCGCTGGTAGAAACAAAAGTTGTTTACATTCATATTGTAGTATTAATTCATAGTCAAATAATAGTTTAACAAATTGGTTGGTATGTTGGTAGGGTAGGTAGGTAGTTTGGTAGGATAGGGTGAGTAGGCTATGCAGGGTAGGGTAGGTAGGTACCCAGTTGACGTGAGCGATGCTTGTATGAGCTCACTTCACACATCAATATGCCAAAAAAAAAACACGAGACTGCAATGCGTACAGCTATAAACGCAAAAAACTACCGACACCTCTCGCCCAATATCGAACAACTCTTGACTTTTTTGTCATATGCCAGACACATCACTCGACCATCATATCCTGCAAAATGGAGCTGACGTTAAAACAACGCCACAGCCATACTGTAGGCAATATATTTTCCGCTGCGTTGGGTTTCCCGGGAATTATTCGTAGGTTCGTACGTCACAAAAAAACACGACCGACGGTGATTAGCTATAAAAATAGGTACCTTTAAAGCCTTTTAAAGGTTTATGGGAGGCTGCGTAGGGTAATTCCTAATCGAACGCGCGAAACGAAGCAGGAGTTTCTTATGTTGAGTAGGATTTATTGATAAATAACTTTTTTATTTTCTTAATTTTATTGGCCTATAAATGCGCCATTTGTTTATAGTGAATAGGTTTACCAACTTCTAGACAAGCATGTATCATTAATGTAAAAAAAAGAATTACCAACACATTACGTACATACTTAATTATTTACGACACATTTTGAACGTCTTGTTTTTGGCACTAATGAAAATTCAATAATTAAATTTAGCACACCTCCCTTTGCGCCATTTCTACTTAATAAAGATGAGCCATTTACTAATTAGTGCGTATTTTATTAATTAACTAACTTGAACACAACAAAATACAAAATGCCTATTTCGATAATACTAAATGTGCCAGCTATAATAATACTTATCTACCTTAATAGCAGGTGGTCTTATCTATCATCATCATATCAGCCGAAAGACGTCCACTGCTGGCCATAGGCCTCCCCCAAGCGTCGCCACATTGATCGGTCCCGTGCGTCTCGCAACCAGCGGATCCCCGCAACCTTCACGAGGTCATCGGTCCACCTGATGGGAGGCATTCCAACGCAACGTCTTCCGGTTCGCGGTCGCCACTCCAGAACCTTTCTGCCCCATCGGCCATCCGTTCTGCGAGCAATGTGCCCTGCCCACTGCCACTTAAGTTTGACAATTCTTCGAGCTATGTCGGTAACATTGGTTCTCTTACGAATCTCTACATTTCTGATTCGATCACGCAAGGAAATGCCGAGCATAGCCCTCTCCATTGCCCTTTGAGTGACTGTAAGCTTTCTGATGAGGCCCATTGTAAGCGACCACGTCTCAGAGCCATATGTCATCACTGGCAACACACACTGGTCATAGACTTTTGTCTTGTGACACTGTGTCTTATCTATTGTTAAGCGAAATTTAAATATCTCAATGTATCCGTTGATCGGCTGCTTCATATTCAACGGCGGAGCTCCCAGCAATCACGGCCACTCGTAAAACCTAACGATATCAGATTTTATCCCTCCACAGAGCTTTAATAATAATCTCCAAAAATGTAGGGTAAATGCCCCTGATCTTGTCAAGTCTCAGTTTAGCGCCCTATAGAGGAGGATACCACGGCTTTTGATGTAATTTTCTGGTAACACGAAATTTGTAAAATAAAAAAGTTCGTGCGTCTGTTATGTTCATGTAATCGTATGAGCTTGGTTTTTCAATATTTCATACAGAATTTTGAAAGTAAATGGGAAAATTGAAAAAACATTTTAAGGAAAACAAAAAAGTAATTCTCGAAAAATATGAGGCAAATAAAAGACTTATACGGGCGTAATGTAGATACGGTAGTTACTGGCAAAATAATATTTAAATCATTTTATATCAAAGAAACACCGTATTGTAAATTGCTCTAAACAGAGTTATCAACTAATGGTTATACCATTATTAATGAACATCCGTTAGAATCCCTTCAATCCAGGCACACTATAATTCAGTCTAGCTTCCATCCATTTTAAACCAAGCCGCAGGCAAAGCTTGTTCATAACCTAAATTTGAAAATCCCCTGAATCAAGATTAATCGTGTTTTCACTTTTCATGTAAATACTCTCAGTTATTCAACCTTTTTCGAGGCTTAATTTATAACTGTTTCAACCCGAGTTCTTAAAATGTCAATGCTTAAAGCTACTCAAAGGCCCACTCAAATTCAAGAGCATAAATAGCACAGGTTTATCACTTCACGAACGCGATTTTAATCCTTTGGAAATAAAGGTTGGTTACAACGAATGTGAAAAATAAAATTGTAGGAGAGCTTGCTCGAGATTCCACATTTCATTCGCAGGATATTAACTGGAGGGCTATCCGGATCTCTCCTGCCTGAAATAACTGTCGCTTAATGTTGATATAAAGCGGGCCTCGGCTTGGTGGTAACTGACTGGAATTGTGTGACGCCTCCGCTTTGATTTAACTAGTAGCTCTGACACCTTGCAGCAAAGGCTGGAGGATTTAAGAGGACTGTTTATTTAAGCTCTCTCGTTCAGAGTTTAAACGTAAAACGTTTGGGTAGCGGTAAGATATTACAAGCCCTGAAAATTAAATTCCTAGTATAGGTAGTATAAGATAGGACGCGCTTTTCAAAAAATATGAAAATTTTTGGCACGAACAAGCAGTAATAGTTTGTTCTGTATTTCTGCAGTAGTCTAGACTTTGTAATTTTATTTCTTGTGCAGCTACTTTATAGTATTAAAATTAAATAACCGATTTAATAAAATATTTTACTAATGGAAAGCTACATTATTTCGGTAATATATACGAGGCTCTCGAGCGAAGTTTGTTTGAACAGTTCTTGTATTTTCATGTAATTTATAAAAAAGGACTCATAATAGAAATGGTCTTTATTTGGAAATAAATAAAACACACAGTGTAGAAACGTGACAACTTTCGAACTCGGAAACATTTTACGAAAAAAAAGAAGGATCCTTAACAAATCACGAGTATCGTTAAATTTAATTACTTTCAACAATTTACATTGATTGTCGCGCACTTGGTACAACGATACACGTAAAAGCACTCATGTTCCTATTTTTACAACAGCGCAACAAAAACTTGGGCGAACGCTCGAATTTATTTACCAGTAACAATAAATATATTTAAACAGGTGTAGAATTGTACACTAGGTATCCATTCACGAAATTACTTTCCCCCAACGTAGTCTAGTCAAATAGTCCCACGTCTCATTAGGTAAAACGAGAATATTGTAACTTCTTTAAACGGCTGTTTAGTATTGCAAGAGGAAAATTTTGTAGACGGCGCATTGTTTTTCCGTGACAGAGATATTTTAAACAATGTTTTTAGCGTAGATGACCCGCGCTTTCTGAATTAAGAACTTGTCAAACTCTAGTTTAATACTTAAGTTTGACTTATTCTTACCTAGAAAACATTGTGGCAAGTTCTGAATTATACATTCTCAATTCATGAACCATGGGTTATAGAAATTGTATTATTTTAAGTAGTTAACAGAGAAATATTTTAAGGAAAATATAGGTGATCTATCTAATATTTCAAGACACCTATCTTGGTGCGAAATACATTCATGTACCTACTATATCATTTATTTTGCTCGTCACTTTAACAAAAATCTATACATATTCCACCTCATTTGATTTAGCAATAACCTAATAACCAAAGAGCTATAGATGTTCTATTAATCAGAGGTTAATTATTGCGGTCTAAGGACGAGTGAACTGATTAATTTATTAATGAGGATCAACCGAATAATCTATTACTAATACTCAGTCGGTTATATTGATTTGAATGGTTTTGACTAATATTATTGAATGTATTAAGTATTATATGTTAGAAGTCTGCAAGGTACGAGTATATGTTGTACCTGGCTGTTTTACTAAGTATAGACAATCAAATGAACGGTACTGACAGTTGCTAGGTTTAAGAAAAGTTATGTTATAAAAAAGTCACTAATAGATTCACGGTGTTCATGGGACAATATTTCAATATTAAAGAGTGGGTTTTTGAGTCTTCCAGTTTAGAGTAAATGGGTTACTTTTAGGAAAACGTGTGGGCTTGGCATGGGATAATACTGCGAAAACACATTTTTATAGAAATACTAGCTTTTGCTTTTAAAAAGTTTTGTGTTGTGTGTGTGTAGTGTTGTGTGTTGTGAGTTGTGTGTCGTATGTTGCGTGTTGTGCGTTGTGTTGTGCGTGTGGGTATGTTGAGTGTTTGTGCTGTTTTTTTTGTAAAGGAACAAACACACTACCGGGATAAAACTCATATGTCCTGCCTAGAGTCTCAAACTATCTTACTATCCATGCCAAATTTCGTCTAAATCGGCTTAGCCATTTAGTCGTGAAAATGTAAAAAAAAAACAGAATTACTTTCGCTTAATATTATTAGTATGGATTATCCCGAGAGATTTGCCCTTATTTATTAAAGTTCTGTTGTATATCTTCGAAGTTCTTCATCAAATATTCACCAAATTAAAATGGAACCAATTTCTAAACATACATTTTCAAACAAAAAAAAGAATTTTCAAAATCGGTCCATAATTGACGGAGATATCGGTATATATATATATATATATATATATATATATGTCGCCGCGTAGGCGTGAATTTGCTAATTTATTATCCTAATTAATCGTTTTAAGTGTCTATGTCTATTTAAGTTGGGTTTTGAGTTCAGCGCCATCTATTGGCTCACTGTGGAATCAGTATTGATTCATAATTCATATGCTAATTTCAATGTTTAATTAATACGAGATGTTTAAATTAAACAGGAACACTTATTGTAGGACTTTTGGATTTGTTCTCATTTTAACTATTGCACATTTGACGAAGTAAATGTGTTTCATTATGTTATTCTTATTAAGTTGTCAAACAATGGCGAATGTTATAATTTCTATGACCAATAACCAGATTTAATAATTTAATACGAGAACTAAACAAATTTGAGTAAATGATTAAATACTAAGAAGTCATAAGACTATTTTACACAGCTATGTAATAATGAGAAACTTTCTAATTAGTAAGATTGTTAGATCACCGGAAACTTGAATAGTTTTGTTATTAGATGACTATTTCAATAATAAACTACAAACCACTTTGTATTTGTGAGTATTGAGGTTGTTTAATGTTAAAATAATTAACTGATCAGCATTTTAGTATTGTTTGCTAACTTTACTCAACTATCCAAGTAATTAGTGTCTAAACAAAAACAATATGGAAGTCCCGCCCATTTTTTAGTACGTGCATGGCGCGTACGGTGCATGGTGTGTGTAAAAAATAATAACTGTAAAACTGTTTAATAAATCTGCTAATTGAATAGATGTTTGAAAACCTAATAAACATGTAACGTTAATTGTCATAAAGTGATTGTGTAATCTATAAAAACATTTAAAAAGAGTATCCTGGAGTTTCTGGCTAGGTCTTCTCCAGCGACCGACAAAAGCCTTGGACCTAGCAGGCCACACGAATTCACGATGTGGTTTTAGCTTCAAGTTCATTTGAAAACTCAAAGTGGCTGTAACTAAATCAAATAAACACTCTTGAGTTTCAATCCAGTGTTGTGTGTTATTGAAGTAACCCGCTCCAGTCAAGAATAAAGGAATTGCCTCTAGACATTGGGGTTAAAGATGGCGGTCCTACGATACATAGGTACTTCGACGTGACATCAGAATTGGGCTCAGCTCCCACTATCGCCTTCTGCCCATGCTATGAAAGCCATCCGAAGAATTTTGTACAACATCGCCAGCGCCGAGGGTATGGCAAAAGATTTTCCTATGATAATTTCCAAGAGTAAGCGATGCCCAGACATAGGCGAAAATAACTGGAATATTTTTACGTGAACGATCTGAACTCTATTGAAACGACAGAAGAAGCTACTGACTAGTGGCATGGATACTGTCCTACACCATTGTGGCCAAAACTTTATACAGCACAGAATGACCGAAGCAGCTAAACGAACAACTTGATCTGTCCATTGATAGATTCCATCATGGTTGAGGGGAGTATTCTGTTTTTTTATTTATGTAACTTAACATTCTTAATTATTTTCATCATACAAGGCAAGGTCAGTGACCTTTTGTGTGACAATTTTAATCAATCTGCCAACCAATATCTGCAAACCAATATCTTTTCCCAACCAAGTCCGGGACAGCTTCCATTCTAACTGGATTCAGTTGAGTACCAGTGTTTTACATGGAGCAACCAAAACCCAGTAACTGGGTAACACAATACCCCTTACTGACTGAGTGGTCCCTGCTGTTGTTTGTGTGGCAATTTGTGGAATTAAAATGAATGAAACTGCTTAAATTACTCCATAAAATAAGACAGCTGACTAGGAACTCAATGTTATTGTTTAAATATGGTTCTTTTGTCTTAAGAATTGCAATGGCTCAGTTATTTGAGAAACTTTATTTTATTTGAGGAGTATGTAAGGATCGTAGCAAGTGGCAATCTGTGGTTGCTGCCTATCCCCATGGGGACAAGGTGTGAGTGTATGAATGTTAAACAATTCAAAGTACCTACGTTGAGTTTTGTACCGGACAAAAAGTAACAACTTATTTTTATAGCATTCATTACATTTAGGTAGCTAAAACAAAAGTTTAGTAGGTAAATAAGTTAAGTAAGTTACAGAATGTGTGTGCAACAGAAGTAGTAAACATTTGGCAGAAAGTGCCATGACATATTCATGTTGATGCACTAATTGGCATTTTTGCAATTTATTGTTTTTACCCGACTACCAAACGGGGTTTATTATTGAATAATGTGGAACCCGTTGCATGTCATACTTTTTTTTAAAGTAAAGTAAGATAAGAAAATGTATTAACACATTCCTTAAACATGAAAAGCACAACAAATAAAAATAAAATTATAGTGTGCTCAAGAAAATACTTACAACGATTTGCATTTAAGTAGCTGGGGTGAGAATAATTGTTTGGTTACAAGACTAAACAATATTTAAAATATTATCTAGAGGTTTTTGTAGAGTGAGTATGCATCTAATATAAATGTATTTGTATGAATGGGTGAAAGGGTTGTGATACACCGGTGAGTCATTACAAACTTTATAATCAGGGTAAGTATCAGCAGAGCTTCAGTTCATGCATAATCATAATATAATAATAAATAGTCATAAGCTGATAGCCACCTGGTAACTTTTAATTTACAAGTAGGTACGCTTAGTATGTGTGAGTAACCTATTATGTATGGACCTTGTGATTTTTGGTAAATTAATGGTCCTGTGTATGTAAGACATATTTGAGTGAATCTAATGTGATTACTGTGTTCCATCTTATCTGTCTACTGTTTCTGGTAGATTTGTTTTGGCTATGGGGTTCTTGACAGTGATAGCGCTATAAGTTAAATCTAATTAAAAAATTGTCTGACCCTACATTCTTGGTTCAGACTGTCAGTTGGATACTGATGGGGCCTTTTATAAGCTCTAAGATTTATGCTTGTTCAAGTTAAGTTTGTTATAAT
Source organism: Orthosia gothica (assembly GCA_949775005.1). Lineage (NCBI taxonomy): Eukaryota > Metazoa > Arthropoda > Insecta > Lepidoptera > Noctuidae > Orthosia > Orthosia gothica. The sequence continues at coordinate 13,776,597 of OX459037.1, read as the reverse complement.
AAAGTTTATTTAATCATTCAATATTTGAGAACCTTCCTAATGAATTAAATCTCACAATGGGTTTAGTTGAATTTTACTTGTTATGGTACATGGGTGTAAATAGATTAGTAATTTCTGACAGATTTCAAAGCTTGTTATTGGATGCACATGCACAGAATAAAAACAATCAAAAGACAGGTTTGTTTTTTGATAATTTGTCACTTTTAGCATTCAATAACTTTCTTTTCTTTTTGCAACTTTTTACCTAGCTTGTATTCAAACTTGTTCACACATAAATGTTTTGTAATGAAATAGGTTTGTAATAGGTGTGTAAATAGGTTGTTGTGTGTGTGGTATGCAAACATGCATAATTAAAAGTAGTTTTCAACATGTTTTAACATTAATCTTTAGCTAGTGCAAACACCGTCATAAGTAATGCAGCAATCTTCATAGTTATTCATTTCAGTGTCATCAGATTCTAGTTAACTTTGAATTACTCACTTACTATTTCAAAACAATAACATAATTTATTTGTTATCAGTACTAACTCCTACTTATTTAAATATTAATAGGATCATCTTTTCTTTTATTATTATTTATCTGTATACCTTCTCACATTCCAGATTCCTGTGTCATATCAAAAATCAAAATGGTTACCTACATAGTCAAGTATTATCAAGGATGTGGAAACAAAACTAAAAATACCTGGTTTGCAAGTGACCGTGTCGCCGGGTCAGGACCTTAGAAGCTACCAACATACATACATGCCACCAAATAGAGGTCAGCTGAAAAATGACTTCCAGCCAAACATAACTAAAGTAAAAGGTGAGAAGTTTTCAAACTATCTTCTACTCACCTCGCTAACTGATACGGTGTTGTTGTATCAGAAGGCTCAACGCAATAGCCATGTCGAACAACTACATGACGCTTGTGCATGATACTACCATGCAACAAAGTACTTTTAAATTATTATTCCTGGGTTCAATTCCTAGGTTGGGCAAAATTTGTTTATGGGGTTTTTCCAATAGGGATTCCTCTGTAGCAGCCCAGAGTTTTGAAATTGGTGAACCCCCATGCTTCAAAAAGCATGTTGAGCCATTGGCCTTGTGCACCATAGTACCTCCTTATGCAGATGGCTCAACAGTCAGGAGGACTACTGTTATTATTATGTTTTTGTAACTCGTTTCAGTTTATGCTATTCTATTGTCATATTTAGTCAATTATAAAAATGAATAATAAAACAAGCTCTAATTATTGAGATGTCCAATAACCTATAGCTCTGGAGGCACTTAATAAAATAATAGGTTATATCAACACCAAACTATCAGCATCCATGGAGATGGATTTGAGGTAATAATGAGAACACAATAAACTATCTTATTATGCTGTGGAAGCAACTAAGATTGATAACATAACAAACTATCCTATTGGTATGCTGTGGAATCAAGTAATAATGATAACACAACTATCTTGTTGGTATGCTGTGGAAGCAACTAATAATGATAACACAATAAACTATCCTGTTGGTATGCTGTGGAAGCAACTAATAATGATAACACAATAAGCTGTCTGTTAGTAATCCGTGGAGGAAACTAATAGTGATAATACAACACACAATCTATTGGTTTGCTGTGGAAGCAACTAATAAAGATTTAATATCCATTGGTTAGGCGTGGAGGCCGCTAATGAACAATCTCTCATGTTATCCTGCTGGGTCCACGGTGTACAAGACCACCCAGAGCCTGGTTCCTTATATCCTGTCAAATCAAAGACTTCGTGCCTGTCACGGAGCAATGATCCTAAACTCCTTAACCTTTAATCCTGTCAAATCAAAGACTTTGTGTCTATCACAGAGCGGTGTTCCTGATCCTATCCTTAAATCCTGTCAAATCAAAGACTTTGTGTCTATCACAGAGCATTACCTGGCTAAGTCGGTCGAGTCGAACTTCTGCCGTCCCTCACTACCACCACTGCTGAAACCCGACGGGTCGTTGGCCCACTCCGCTGAGGAGAAGGCAAATTTATTTGCATCTCTTTTTGCGGAATCTTCGCGTCTGAATCCTGGTGATTCGCAGCCCCCTCCTTCTCCGGTTGGATGCGAGACGTGTATGTCGGACATTCGCATCCATCAAAAGGACGTTCGTAGGGTGCTGCGTAACCTCGACGTGAACAAGGCTAGCGGCCCTGACGGAATACCAGCAATAGTTCTTAGAACCTGTGCGCCTGAACTGTCTCCGATCTTGACTCGTCTATTCCGCCTTTCATATGAGACTGGAAAAGTGCCGAATGCTTGGAAGCAAGCCAACGTACAGCCTGTGCCCAAGAAGGGCAGTCGAGCTGACCCGGCCAACTACAGACCCATCTCTGTAACGTCCATACTCTGTAAGAGTATGGAGCGTGTACTTAACAAAAAGCTCCTGGCATACCTATAATCTAATGATATCCTTAGTGACGGTCAATACGGCTTCCGCCGAAATCGGTCTACTGGGGATCTTCTAGCGTATGCCATTCACATATGGAGTCAGGCCATCGAGAGACACGGGGAAGCGCTTGCCGTCTCCCTCGACATCTCGAAGGCTTTCGATAGGGTCTGGCACGAAAGCCTCATTGGTAAGCTTCCTTCATTCGGTTTGCCCGGTGGTCTGTGTGATTGGATTGCAGACTTCCTGAGAGATCGGTCCATTCGAGTGGTTATCGATGGCTGCTCTTCGGACCAATTGGATATTAATGCCGGGGTCCCTCAGGGGTCAGTACTCTCGGCAACATTGTTCTTGTTGCACATTAATGATCTGCTAAAACCCGGCACCTTTGGGTATGCTGACGACAGCACTGTTGCTGAGAGATACTTGTCCAACGCACGGGGTACCGGGCCGCAGATCCGGTCTCTCCGTGAGGCCATGGTGGAGCGTTTGAACCTGTCCTTGCAGGCAGTCTCCGAATGGGGCGATGCCAATCTGGTCAGGTTTAATGCTGCTAAAACGCCGCGACATCGTATGGGACCTGGGACGCTCCATATGACATCGCGGCCCGCCTTAGTTGCGATGTCACCTGTTACCAAGCGGCACCGCAACCTACTAGTTGGCCGTTACGTCGTCGGCTTAATCGGCAAAAGCCCTAACGAGCGGCCTCTCCTCGGGTACCTCTTCGCTTCACCGTGGGTGACCAAGCCACGGTTACTGAGCCCCCCCGCCTCGACAATGCGGGAACCCACCGGGGGGGTCTAGTGTCTAACTTATTTAATCTCTGGTAGCTCCTATCCCATATTCATTATTTATTTTTGCCTCGAGGCACGTTTGCCCTCGTCCTAGGTACATCACTATTTCGATCACAGCAAAATAAACTGATATGAAAATACGTACATAATATATTCGTGTTCTACAAAAAATAGATTTTATTAAAATATGTATGGTCATGTTCAGGCAATTATACCTACTTCTCTATGCATATTTAACCGGTCATATGCCGTAATAGTTGACAAAAAATATTATTTTGCCACGTAAACATAAAAGTACCGTATGGTACCGTATGGTGACGGACGTAAAGAATTTCACCATCCCATATCTTCCCGTGGGTGTCGTAAGAGGCGACTAAGGGACACACCAGAGAATGGGCAGCAGCGTTCTCTGTGCACTTAAACAACAAACTGCGATCGCCAACCCGCCTGCCAAGCGTGGCGATTATGGCAAACCCCTCCAAACCTAATGAACAGCACACCGAAAACACGGCCCCGAGTGCCCGGCAGCCCGTCTACCCTCGACTACTGTAGCGGTCGAGGCGATGGCGTGGCAAGGGGTGCTAAGAATCCCCGGAGTGGACCCGGCTACCCCTACAAACACCGACGACTGGACCATATAACACGCGAACACTCCGGACCGACGAGAAGATAGCCGAACTTGAGGAAGAATTGAGCAAGTTACGATGGAGTATTATAGGGTTATCTAAGGTCCAAAGCTCTCTGATCATACTCTCAAGCTCATGAAGGAGAGGCGTGAGATGATCCTGCAGTCTTCAGACGATACGTTGAAATACCGGCAGCTAAATAGACGGATCTCAAAGTCCTTGAAAAGCGACCTCCACCGCTGTAATACTGAAAGTATTAAAGACGCGATTGAGCGGAACAAAGGCTCCAAGGTCTTTGCAAGAGATCTGTCTATTGGTCAGAGCCAGCTCACGAAACTGAAGACCGATGATGGCAGGATCGTGTCCGCCAAACCGGAGCTTCTGAGGGAGATCGAGAGATTCTTTGGACAGTACTGTTGTACACGTTAAAAAGTAAACCCGTCGCAAATCTAGCGAATGACCCAAGAGCTAGATTGACCCGACACTATACCGAAGACATTCCGGACGTCAGCCTGTATGAGATTAGGATGGCTCTGAAACAACTTAAGAACAACAAGGCACCGGGTGATATCGGAATTACGGCCGAACTCCTTTAGGTGGGTGGAAAACCAGTACTTAACGTCCTTCAGAAGCTTTTTGATTCCGTCATACTTGAGGGGAAAACGCCACAGGCATGGTGCAGGGGTGTGGTGGTACTCTTCTTCAAGAAGGGTGACAATGCCCTATTGAAGAACTATAGGCCCATCACACTCCTCAACCATGTCTACAAGCTGTTTTCAAGAGTCATCACGAATCGTCTCGCACGCAGGTTTGACGATTTCCAGCCTCCCGAACAAGCCGGCTTCCGTAAAGGCTTCAGCACCGTAGACCACATACATACACTGCGGCAGGTTATATAGAAGACCGAAGAGTACAACCTGCCTCTCTGTTTAGCGTTTGTGGACTACGAGAAAGCCTTCGATTCGATCGAGACTTGGGCTGTACTGCAGTCTCTCCAACGGTGCCAAATTGACTACCGGTACATCGAAGTGTTGAAGTGTTTATACAAAAACGCCACAATGTCAGTTCGACTTCAGGATCAGACATCGGAACCCGTCCTTCTGCAGCGAGGTGTGAGACAGGGAGACGTAATATCTCCGAAGCTCTTTACCGCTGCACTGGAGGATGTCTTCAAGGTTCTGGACTGGAGAGGGCTAGGCATCAACGTCAATGGCGAGTACATCACTCACCTTCGGTTTGCCGACGATATAGTGGTTATTGCTGAGACCATGGAGGACCTCAGTACAATGCTCGATGATCTCAGTAGAGCTTCCGAAAGAGTGGGTCTTAGGATGAACATGGACAAAACTAAGTTGATGTTGAATGCCCATGTTACACCCACTCCTATCAAGATTGGAGACTCTACACTCGAAGTTGTGGGCGACTATGTGTACCTGGGACAAACGATCCAATTGGGTAGGGCCAACTTCGAGAAAGAGGTCAACCGTCGAATCCGACTCGGCTGGGCAGCGTTTGGGAAGTTGCGCGGTATCTTCTCGTCCAACTTACCGCAGTGTCTCAAGACGAAAGTCTATGACCAGTGTGTGTTGCCAGTGATGACATATGGCTCTGAGACGTGGTCGCTTACAATGGGCCTTATCAGAAAGCTTACAGTCACTCAAAGGGCAATGGAGAGGGCTATGCTCGGAGTTTCCTTGCGTGATCGAATCAGAAACGTAGAGATCCGCAAGAGAACCAGGGTTACCGACATAGCCCGAAGAATTGCCAAACTTAAGTGGCAGTGGGCAGGGCACATTGCTCGCGGAACGGATGGCCGATGGGGCAGAAAGGTTCTGGAATGGCGACCGCGAACCGGAACGTTGCGTTGGAAGGCCTCCCACCAGGTGGACCGATGACCTGGTGAAGTTTGCGGGGATCCGCTGGTTACGAGATGGACGGGACCGGTCAATGTGGCGACGCTTGGGGGAGGCCTATGTCCAGCAGTGGACGTCTTTCGGCTGATATGATGATGATGAAACATAAAAATACGATGGTAAATTGTGTTGAAATATCGTATCACGTCACGCCGTTAGTACACTTTATACGGACATAGTAACGTCACAAGCCTCCACTTCTGAACTTTGACAGATAGATAGATAGATTCGTTTATTTGCCTGAAATATGGTATTGTACAGATGTTATACTACACACACAATAGTTCTTCATATGCCGCCTACTTAATTCGGCATGCAAATTTTGTGATCATAATAATGATTCTTATTTACTTGATTTAAACAAAACAATTAAATACCATTGTTAAAAAATATAAAAAATATATATATCTACAATACAATAAAAATCAAATTACAAATGTCAAAGAAAAATAATTAAATTACTATTTGTTTAGATGACAACTTTAACATGACAACTTTACACAATTTAAAAAAAAACTGTTAAATTCCAATGACAAAAAATACTAAATCAATAATTATTCTAAAATACAGTATAAATCAAATTAGAAAAGTAAAAAAAAAATGCAATGTGTTATTGGGTTTTGCCATCTGGTGTTTCTCAGTACCAGCCCAAAGTCTGGATATGTGTCCGGGTGATGGCACTAAGCTTGTCCCCTATTGCATGGTACTGAAACATAACTGACGAAATGTGAGTGTTACAGGTGGTTCTCTGCCTAACACTTCGAGGATTACAGGCGTGATGTTTTTTGTACAAGCTTTTGTTTAACTTGCAATGTATGTATGTAGGTAAGTGTGCTCGGATCAAATCTTGCAACTGAATTTTAAAGCTGTTACCCTCCACCGATAAAGATGAAATTTTGCATACAGGCTCAATTAGGATGACAATGCATGGTTAGCTAAGTGACGATATTCTAAATCCAATATGGTGGACGGCCCAAGACGGCGGACTAGTTATTTTTTGTGCACTGCCATGATATGGGTACCAAATGAAAGGGTTTGCTGAGAAAATTACGAAAAAGCTTGTTTAAAAAAATATTTTAAATTAATAATTTTATTTTATCTCTTACAAAATAATATGTACTGAGAGCTGTGGAGGCTCAGTGGTAACGGCCGCGACTTACAAGTTGTAAGTCGTGGGTCAGGCAGGCGCTTTACTTTGTTTAAATTATTTCATCACCACTGCTCTCAAAACGGTGAAGAAAAACATCTTGAAGAAACCGGCATGTCTTAGAACCAAAAATTCGAAGACATGTGACAGCTTGTGGCTAAATAATGACAGCCGCACGGGTCGATCTTCAAGGTTAAAGAACGCTTGCCGAGTTCGGTCCGTGGATGGCTGACCAACTTTACATGGCGAGTTTCTTCCGCGCTTCGAAAAACACGTTAAGCCGTTGGTCCCAAATGTCATTTGAAGATCATTGCCAGATTAAATAATATGTACTCGTACGAATAATGTTCTAATACGAGTATAACCAGTTTATTTGAAAACATGCAATTTATTCAAAAACTAGCGGATGCCTCGCGGTTTCACCCGCGTAGTTCCCGTCCCCGTGGGAATGCAGTGATAAAAAGTAGCCTATGTCAGCCGGGAATAGTGTAGTAGTGTATAGTGTGGCTTCCCAACGGTGAAATAATTTTTTCATCACACCTATTCGAAAAACGACAATTGTCTATAGAGGATAGTGGGAGCCAAATCCAATTTTGCGCCCGTAGGAGTTTGAGCTTTCTCTCTTCTGATTGGTCCGCTTCGTGCTTCTGATAGATTTGCGTAGTTGGGTTGGAGGCGCTCGCGTGAAGGTTTAATTTAAAAAAAAAAATCACTAACTAACATTCAATTCTCTATGGTGATAAACTCATGTTTGTGATTGGTTAGTAAGGAGTTAGTATTATATTTACTCTTTGTTGATAAGTATGTGAAGTTAACCAAATAAGTCGAACGCATATGTTTGAAAAAGTTACTGGCTGGTTCTAAGTTATGGCGGCAATGCAAAGACCTTATACGTATTTCTTACTACTAGACTGTGTACCAAAAATGTTTGTATAGCTAAAATGAAATCTATTACCATACATCTAGGTTAGCTATTCCCTTATAAGTGGCAGCTAACCAAAACCGGTCCAGAGCGAGAGGGTGCCCGCTGGTAGTGTGTCCTTGTCTGACATCTTGCCAGCTCAACTAATCATTGGGTTTGGTAGAAATGGTAGAAAATTTTATATTTTCTTTTTTATGTAATGCCAAAACGAACGAATAAAAAAAAAAAATACGTTTCAAAGTCTATGAAACTTTGAAGCGTATTTAAATAGTTTTACAGTTCTTTTAATTAATCAATTCATTGTATTTAAAAAATAATTCATTAATACTGAGTAAGAGTAGTAATTTTAAATGTTTGGGCCTGGTAATACTAAATGTAGGACCACCAGGTTTGTGGAGTTTTTGGCGGGTTTACTTCGAGTAAAATTCAGCGGCTGTTAATATTATTCGCAAATTGATTCCTAGTGGAATAAAATTGGTGAAGTTAAGTTTCTCAACTGTCTACGCAACTGGACATAAAGTTAAATAATTGAGATCCTTTGGGGTATTTTAAAGCATCGTCTGAAGACTGCAGGATCATCTCACGCCTCTCCTTCATGAGCTTGAGAGTAAGATCAGAGAGCTTTTTGTTCCTATCTATACGATGGGTCTTGAAGAACAAGACTTATCCAGACTTGGGATTTGAGGGTTATCGAGTCCCCCCACTCTCTTCGAACTTCAGATAACCCTATAATACTCCATCGTAAACTGCTCAATTCCTCTTCGAGTTCGGTGATCTTATCGTCGGTCCGGAGTCCGGGGTGTGCGCGTGTTGTACGTTGCCAGGTCCTGTCGTCGGTATTTGTTGGGGTAGCCGGATCTCGTCCGGGATTCTTTGCACCCCTTGCCATACCTTAACCTAGATCGCTACCGTACTCGAGGGTAGGCAGGCATTTCTGCTATTCATGGGGAGTGCTTTGCAGGCGGGTTGGCGATCCCAGTATGATTGTTACAAATGCACAGAGAACGCTGCTGCCCATTCTCTGGTTTGTCCCTTAGTCGCCTCTTATGACACCAATGGAAAAACATGGGCTGTTGAAATTCTTTACGCCCGACACCATACGGTAAGTGATGTAGATTCCAAAAAATATACACACGTTTCTTTTTTTTCCTTGAATTTGGTAGGTTTAGGTAGCGTAGTTAGGTAGGATATATACATATATCGGGATACTTACACTATTGTTTTTACAATCAATTTGTCCCTTGTAATGTTTGGTCATGGTCACCTCATTAGAAAGTGACACACTACCAACGGGAGCCCTCTCGCTCGGACCGTTTTTTGCGCCATAGTGCACAGTCTAGTAGTAAGAAGTATAAGGTCTTTGCGGCAATGTGCATTAAAAAAACTGTAGTTCTTTCTTTAAATTTATTTTTTCTCGGAAATTAGGAAAGTATTTTTCTCTTTGGTAGTGATGAAAAATAGTGTGTATCACTCGGGGACAAAATATTTTGTTCTCGGGCGGCGTATATTGAATCTCTCGCTAAAGCTCAGGATTCAAAATAACGCCCTGGACGAACAAAATATTACTCTGTCCCCTTGTAACACAAATAACTATTGAAATCGGTCCACTAGTTTTTAAGTTTATTCGTTACGCACAAAAATACAAATTTTTACTCTTTATAATATTAGTGTAGATGTTTATATTATTCTTCATAAATATTGTTTTCGTTCTCATTACACGTTATTTACTTTTAAAATTACAGGTTATTCGATAGTAACGTTCAGGAAAGCGTGAACCGGCTAAACATAACCGTTATTACGTATTGGTGCTAAATCCGAGGAAACTACGTAAAAAGGGAGGCTTATATTTAGCGGTAGGCGAAACCAGGTCATGTGATAATGATCGTTTTATGGCGTCGAGTTTTTGTTATAAAAACACAATATGCGAATAAAATATCTTCTATTTATTCTAGTAGTCTGTATAAAACGTGTATCCTATTTTAGTTGTGACGTCAGATTTACACTCGTTCAATTGACCTATTTAAGAATTCTGTTGCGTCTTCTGCTTCGTTGGTACACTCTTGGCCGAGAGTTTTTTTTTATTGTTTATATGCTCGCGCTTGACCACTATCTCACCTGACCATGGTTATCATGTTGCATTAAGGCTTCAGACTGACATGATTCACATGACAATGCAACGCCATCCTTTTCTGTGGGCTGTAACTCTGGAGCACTCATGCACTCCGCTGCCTACTGCAGACTTGATACGATCGGTCCAGCGCATGGGAGTCCTACTAAGCGCTCTCGTTCCTTCTACTCTACCTTGGACACCAAGCCGCATAATAGAGTCGTTACCTCGTTGGGACGTGTGACCAAAAATCTGAGTATTCGAGCCTTGACTATAGCCGATAGACGCTTCTCAATACTACTATTACATAATATTGGCTATACTATTTGCATCTGGCTGGTTTTGGTATCATTGAAAGTTAAAATTTGAAAAAACATAATTCAAAATCCATATCAGGAAAATGTGTGATTTTCATTTGTTTTTCGTACCGTCAAGATGAGTGAATCTAATGAAGAAATTCGATACATTTTAAAATTTTACTACAAAAAAGGTAAAAATGCAACGCAAGCCACGAAAAGAGAGTAGCACAAATTTGGTTTAAGCGGAATTTTGATGTCAAAGATGCACGTCACTCTGGTCGCCCTATTACGGATAAAAAGTATGCCATTTTTGAAAAAGTGGAGCAAGATCGGCATATCAGTAGTTACGACGTAAATGAAGAACTGGGAATTGACCACAAAACAGTTTTGGCGCATTTGAAAAAAACTGGGTACACAAAAAAGCTCGATAGTTGGGTACCTCACGAGCTCACTGAAAGAAACCTAATCAACCGTGTACGCATTTGTCATTCTTTATTACGATGTAATGAAACCGAACCATTTTTGAAGAAGCTGATAACTGGTGATGACAAGAACGTGCGAAAAAGGTCGTGGCCAAAGGCCGGTCAGGCTTCACAGACTGTGGCGAAACCCGGGTTAACTCGCAACAATGTGATGCTGTGTGTGGTGGGATTGGAAGGCCATTATTAATTATGAGCTGTTACCACCAGGCAGGACCATCGATTCTGAACTCTACTGCAAACAACTTGAAGTGGACTGTATTGTTGTTCGGTTGGAGACTCGTTGAGGAAATGAAAATACTATCGTGATTCGTATCTTCAATTTATTCTTTACTTGTTACTCCTTGTAGAGTGGAAGACCGACTGTGTCTCTGCCTACAAGCGGGCCGGCTTTTATACAAAAACCGCTCGGCGAGAACAATGGCGCCCCTACTTTGCAACTGTATTCAAGCATGGCACCACAGAAATGCCGATTTTATAAAACTTATCTTACTTAAACATACACAAGTTATACATTTCCTTAATCTACATACTTAATTCTACATAGGAAAAATATAAAAGGTGTACAAAGGTCAACACAAAAATCTTAATCTAGATTCCTCCTTACTCCAAGTATTAAACTATGACAATATACATAATCTTATCTAATTAGCTACCTTTTCTCTAAATCTTATGTATATTTCAAGTTTTATTATACTCCTACTCTAAAATTCACATGGCACATACATGTGTCATTTTACACACGTGGTCAAACACGTGGACATAACGTGTTCATTTATTTTTGTAACAAAGAAGAAAACTGCGAGACAATCCCAACTAACTTTCTACCTTTTCTCTAGTTCTTATATCATTACAAGTGTAGATAGCTTTACTCACATGGCACCTACGTCAATCCTACTTTAAATATTCACGTGTTAATTTCTAAGTTACAAGAAAGCTAAGAGACAATGCTTACGGTACATTGTGTCCGGCCCTATCAGGTAGCTACATTACAAGGGACGGAGTTCGTCTTATTTTCTCACGCCGTTTCGCGCCATGTGGCCATCCTTCCATACCCATTTTAATTAGGGTCGAGCTGAGCCCGAAACATTAAGCATTGATTTTAAATTACATTTTATAACATTGAAAAAGGCCGCCATTCATAGACTCGCTAAGAACCCAAAAATGTGCAGTTATAAAAACAGGCAATTAAGGAATTTAGCGTGGGAAGTGTCCATTTCTAAAATTACCACGTGAAAGCTCGCCGACGTTAACACAACTGATGAGATTAAAGCAAGAAGTTGAGAGAAAACGGCCGGAATTGATCAACAGAAGGGGTGTGGTTTTTCATCATGATAACGCTAGACCTCACACATCTTTAGCCACTCAGACAAAAATTAAGAGACTTTGGCTGGGAGGTATTAATGCATCCGCCGTATAGTCCTGACTTTCAGATTTCCACCTGTTTCGGTCTCTTCAGAATTCTTTAGGCAGTGGCAGATTAACATCACGAGAGTACTGCCAAAACCACTTGTCGCGGTATTTTGATCAGAAGTCCCAAAATTTCTATAGCAATGGGATCATGTCCCTACCTACAAGATGGCAAGAAGTTATCGAACAAAATGGTACCTACATACTTTAGTTAAATGTAAATAAACTATATTATTATTATTTTTTTATTTTCTTAAAAAATGCGAAGAAACTTTTCCACCATCCTATTAGATGACAATGAATAAAGACAGATTACTTTTTCAGTTATTAACCGACTTACCAAAAAGGAGGAGGTTCTATGTTCGACTTCTTGTATGTTTTTTTTCTTTTTTTTATGTACGTTCACCGATATCTCCGTCAATTGTGGACCGATTTTGAAAATTATTTTTTTGTTTGAAAGAGTATGTTTCGAAATTGGCCCCATTTTAATTTGGTGAAGATCTGATGAAGAACTTCGGAGATATACAACATAACTCTTCAATAAATAACGGCAAAACTCTCGGGATTGCTGCAATCGCATGCCTGTTTATTGTATATACCATTACATAACATAACATCACGCCAGTACGCACTAAAGGGGTACGCAGATCTCTCATTTCACTGGTTATTTTCAAGTTTCATGTTATTCGAGTGATCTATTCTGGCGTTATAGAGTACCTTACTAAACAACTTGCCTATTTTAGGTAGGTACAACTAAAAAGGGAAAAATAAAAAACTTTTTTGCAAAAAAATACTGCTGACTTCCAAATAAAAAACTACAAAGTACTTCCAAAAATTAAATTATTTTTCACTTTGTAGTTTTTTATTTGGAAGTCGGTAGTATTTTTTTGCAAAAAGTTTTTTATCTTATACATTCTCTCTTTTCTTGCCCTCTGAAACAAAACAAACAAACATCAAATAAAACAACGTCCATTAATTACTGCCCTAAACACGCACAAGAAAATAAAAACTCCATACCGTAAGCCCCCGATACACAGAAAGGTTTTAAGACCCCGTCTTAGTTAATAGATAAACTCAATGAACCAGACGAAGTAAGAATCAAATGAGCTCGCAAACAGCGTCTGTAGTTAATTAAAACGTAATAATTGAAGCGTCTGGAGGATCCATATCATTATAATGAGAACTAGTGTTGTACTCGCTTCGAACGACCTTCGTAAGCGCGATCGTGAACCAAATTTAATGATGTAATGTGGTTGTTACTTACTAAATTTGGTATGTCGCGGTATAATTACGTTCCTGTCACTGGTTTTGACTCGGAATGCTTGCACTTGTACTCTTTGTTTGCTCATCACTGGTTATTGTGGCGTCGGGCGGTATTTTGTATCGCGCACGTAATATTTTAATGAATGTTGTAAATTGAGAAAAGACCCCGTCTTAGTTAATAGATGAACTCAATAAACCAGACGTAGTAAGAATCAAATGAGCTTGCAAACAGCGTCTGTAGGTAATTAAAACGTAATAATTGAAGCGTCTGGAGGATCCATATCATTATAATGAGAACTAGTGTTGTACTCGCTTCGAACAACCTTCGTTAGCACGATCGTGATCAAAATTATATTATTATAATGTCTACATTCGGTATGTCGCGGTATGATTACGTTCCTGTCACTGGTTTTGACTCGGATTTCTTGCACTTGTACTCTTTGTTTGCTCATCACTGGTTATTGTGGCGTCGGGCGGTATTTTGTATCGCGCACGTAATATTTTAATGAATGTTGTAAATTGAGAAAAGGTTCAACGGTAGTTCTACATTGCATTTGCTTAAACACCGAACGTTTTAATGCATTTATTAATCAATATTCGCAATATTAGTCTCTATTTTTAACTTGTTGTCATTTTATTATTGTTGAGCCAAATTAACTTAATTAAACAAATTAACTAATTAACCAAATTAACTTAAACAAAAATATTAATAATCTAAAAGTCACTTTTTGAATTATAATCTCCAAAAGTGACAGGCAGATTAAGCGCCTACATACCCTTTAGTGCCGTAAAACGGGAACTTTCTATAGCATACTCCTTAGTAACGGCTAGGTTAAGAGGTTTGAAAAAAATATATATTTATAACTGATTCATATACATAGTTTTGAACATAAGATATTTTCGTGTAACTCATAGTTTTGCTTTAAAATTAATTAACAACACGATATTTTTCCGCAACTTTTGAAAACTCTTCCAAAACGACTTGGATGTTTAAAATATTTTAACACAGAAAAATTGATGGCTGGCATTTCTTACTAATATAGCATATGTAAATCAAATAATATTTTGCAAAGAAAACTGTTTAAAAAGCGGTTTAATAATGATATTTTGGCATGGAGTGGGCGCGAGGCTAGTACTGCGTTAACATTGGAGCGTATAAAGCGCCTTCCTCCAATGTAGAAAAACAACATCTAATTTCATCACCGCGCCACGCTAAGAAATTAATAAACTTTTTCTTTTTCGTGTTATCAGAAAATCTCATTATGTTAGTACGGCAAAACATATTGAAACTTATTACAACATTTTTTATTCCTCAAACAATAGTTTTGCTGATCATTATTCATTTTTGCAACTCTCGGAAACCTGGAGAATATAAACGGAAATGTTTATTGAAAAGTTATTCTCTGTCCGCAGAGGTCAGTTTGTTAACCGACTTACCAAAAAGGAGGAGGTTCTATGTTCGACTTCTTGTATGTTTTTTTTTTTTTTTTTTTTTTTTTATGTATGTTCACCGATATCTCCGTCAATTGTGGACCGATTTTGAAAATATTTTTTTTGTTTGAAAGAGTATGTTTCGAAATTGGTCCCATTTTAATTTGGTGAAGATCTGATGAAGAACTTCGGAGATATACAACAGAACTCTTCAATAAATAACGGCAAAACTCTCGGGATTGCTGCAATCGCATGTCTGTTTATTGTATATACCATTTCATAACATAACATCACGCCAGTACGCACTAAAGGGGTACGCAGATCTCTCATTTCACTGGTTATTTTCAAGTTTCATGTTATTCGAGTGATCTATTCTGGCGTTATAGAGTACCTTACTAAACAACTTGCCTATTTTAGGTAGGTACAACTAAAAAGGGAAAAATTAAAAAACTTTTTCGCAAAAAAATACTACCGACTTCCAAATAAAAAACTACAAAGTGAAAAATAATTTTATTTTTGGAAGTCGGTGTCCATATCGCAAAAAAATGGGCAAAAAGAAAGACACCGACTTCCAAAAATAAAATTATTTTTCACTTTGTAGTTTTTTATTTGGAAGTCGGTAGTATTTTTTTGCAAAAAAGTTTTTTATTTCCTATTCTAAAAGTAATGATACATCAAAACATAGTACGAGTATATCTTCGCGAAATGGCTGACAGAGTTTTATAATTTGACATTTTTGGCTCTGATGTTTCGGTTTTAAAGATGATGTAAGTCGGGTTTTTGTTATTAAAGGACGTTTTACTTGAATGTAATAAAACTGAAAAAATTACACCCGTGATCTGAGCGTTAACTTTATATTAAGAAAACAATGTGTACTAAGTAACTCCTACACATAAATAAAATGGATCTCACAAAGTACGGTAAGCTAGAAAAGATCTGTACCTCGAGAAGAAATTACCGCAGTGTGACCACAATTATTTGTAACCATCCGAGTCCTTCATCTGAGACAAAAATAAACTTTGCAATTGATCACAAATCGTTACTTTTTATCATTCCAGAAACATCTGCTCCTTGATCTCCCCAATTTCCGGGCGGAGCGCCTTCTTATTCCAAAGTTTGACCAACTTTTCGGGAGCGTTCAATATTTTTACAATTTTTATGGTGGCTTTAGTATTAACATAATGATTAGGTGTTCTGGTATTCGAAAAAGGACTTGTGTGATTAATTGAACCTTTTTTAAAGAACAAAAATAATGATAAGTATGTGAAAGAATTCTTCTCCTTTTTGTTGTTGGTGCATTTCAATGTGGGAGGCCTAAAACGTAGCCACTCATATGTAGTACACGGCATCGTCAAATGCAGCGCGGCAGCTTTGGCAGCAGGTTTCGGGGCATGAATAATATTCAAAACAATCTCTCCACTGCATTAATAACAATTGCGAGACAAATTCCATTTCGCAGAAACAGACAAGCAATTCCAAATGTCTAGTCTATTCTAAGCTCAATAATTTGCAATATAATACAATTATGTTATAGCCACGCTATGGACTTATTGGACATGACGGGTGCTTTGCAGATATACGGACATCCAGTTATGGGGCAATTAATATTAATTTATCCATGAACACGTTCTTGTGTGTGCTTGCTATTAATTTCCATTTTTTTTATTTGTATTGGATTATTGTTATGTTGTTTATTGTCAGGAGGACGTGTGTGGCATTTGTTTATATGGTCAACGAACTCACCTCTAATTTTCTTTGAAATTAAGAATTTAAAGTTGAGTATTTGCACAAAGTACGTAAGCGGACCCAGGCTGACGCTTTGTGTGTGTGTTTCAATAATTTCATCACCATTGCTCTAGAAACGGTGAAGGAAAACATCGTGAGGAAACCAGCATATCCTAGAACCAAAAATTCGAAGGCATGTGATATCCATCAACCTGCACTGGGTCCGCGTGGTGGATTAAGGCCTATCCCCTCTCTCACAGAGAGGAGGCCTGTGTCCCAGCAGTGGGAACATTAAAAGGCTGATGGTGATGATGATGACGTAAGTGGCGGTGCGCCAGTATTTGTCAAACTCTACTTTAGCCCAAAAACCTGTAATTTGTTATTAAAGTAGTTTTACGTTTTGTCACATTCTTAACTCGAGCTTCTGATCTCAGAAACCTGAAACAGTCAATGTTTTTCAAACACAGGGTAAAAAAGTGGATCATAATACCCAGCAGTGACAAAGGATTCAGTGAGGAGAAAGAGAGCTAGCATACTTCGGATCCATTATTGCTAACCAACGCACCGAGCTACGCGTGCTAGTACTACCAATGAATCCATCTTATTGGTTCAACGAGATTGGATCCGAGCTCAGGACCTTATTAGGGATTAGGAGCCTATTTGCTAGACCTAGTTTATTTATTTATTTATCCTTTTCGTCATATCTCTTCGCCTGTCTATAAGGAAAACGAACAGTATTCAGTCGCTATGAAATTATTTTCCGTCAAAAATCCGTTACGACGTAAGGACAAAATTTTATTTCACTCAGGAATTACTCTGTCTATACGTGTATTAGGTTGAACCATTTTCAGAATGTATTAAAAAGGGAAAGTTTAGAAGGTGAAAGCAGTTATGGAAATGATATAGCATATCATAATAATAATCTTTCGAAAAATATTATAATTTCGTTGAATGGGTATCGATGTTTTATTGAATAAGTGTTTTTATTTATCGATGTAGCATATGATAATATTTGGGAATGAATTTCCTGTACATGGTAATGGTATTATTCCTGTGCTAAAGGTTAACCAACCAGTAATTGATTTATGATGTTGGTATTCACCAATAAGATGTGTGATCATCATCATCATCATCAGGCCATAGCAGTCCACTGCTGGACATAGGCCTCTCCAATTTCACGCCATTTGCTTCGATTTTTGGCAACTCTTATCCAGCCACCCCGCAAAAATCATCACTCCACCTAGCCTGAGGGCCTGCTACCTTACAAAGCCTCCTCAAACGATATATGGATCGCAAACTGCCGTTGGCTTTTTGACTGACACTGGCCACCAGACTTAGAAAATATTATATTAAAACGAAGATTCGATTCTATAAGAAAGTTCTACAAAAATATTTTGCTCTATCCTCCATTTCAAATAACATTATAAATTTTCACAAACCTTTTTTACATTCCGTTCAACCGATTTTGAGTTTTATCCCGTAAATATATGGATAGCATAAAAAGCATAAACCTGTTTCCAAAACTAACTGTTAAATACAGCTGCCTTTTGTCATACCACCAACGCAATAGAAGTCAAAATCGTTCCTTCTTTTTTTTAGGGACAATCCCACCGCACTATTCCCAAACCACTGCAAATCCTGAAAGCCAGAGTCAACAGTGGCAACTACCAGAAAAGCATCGAGGCAATAAAGCTCGACGAAGTCCCTGAGAATTAATTTAACTGTCTTGGATCCTGCAACGAAATAAATCAGAAAAGAATAACGGACGAGTAGGAAAAATACAAATTTCCACTTCCCTCCATACCAAGCAGGAGTGAAAACAAACAAGGCCAAAAGGCACAAAGCGTCGTTTACAACTGGGATAAGCTCAGTTAAACCACGGATAAAATTAATATCAATATTAATGGGTCCTAACATTGTGCGCTGTTATATTTGATTCCAATAATAGGTATGGCCAAAACGCTTGAACGCACGGCAATTTGTTCTAGTTTCAACAAGGTCCGTATAGTAAACAACTCTAGATGTAGCCTGTACATTATCCAACATAATATTGAGTTCATTCTGCCAATGAATACACTCCCATAAGATATGATGTGCAGATTGTACATATTCGCAGTCAGATGTAGAACACAAAGAAGGCGAGCCTTTTATCATCATCATCATCCAGACACAAATTAAAAGTCCCAACTGCTATTGAGAAATTCCAGATGAAAAATCTCAAAAACACTTTGCCACAACCCGGGAATGTAACCCAGGACCTCATTCGTAGCAGTAGTGCTTACAACAACTAGACCAACAAGGCAGTTTAACTAAATCTTTCTCGTAGAATCCAATTAAAGCGATATAAGATAAAACACGAACTTAATAAGCGGCTCAAGAAATATTAGAACTAGCGGAGGCACCCTTAACTTTGTCATTATCATAACATGGGGCATTTTCTCAGTGAGTTTCTTAGTGGTTTATACAAGAAGTACGTGTCGCAACAAAGTCTTCCGCATAAATAATGCTGTTAGGAATATTATGAGCTTGACACGGCAAGTCGTAATTTCCTGATGGAATAATTCTGCATGCAAGTTTTAAATGCAATGGAGTTTGCACAGGTGCTTTAATTGGTTTTGAAGTTTTATTTACATAGCCATTTTTTTTGTACCATAAGCACTGTCTAACTAACTTAGCCAATATCTGCTGTGATAACATCAAAATGTTTGGTTTTATGTTAGCAAATTAGTGTTGTTGATTTTTACCGCTGATGAAAAGAATGAAGCAATAAAAACGAAACAATTATTATTAACATTGACAAAAAAAAATACTAACATTGGCTCTCTCCAAAAAAGGTTATCCGGATGAAATATTTTGAGTAATTTCCAAACAAATACTTAGAGAATATGTACAATCTGCACATCATATCTTATGGGAGTGTATTCATTGGCAGAATGAACTCAATATTATGTTGGATAATGTACAGGCTACATCTAGAGTTGTTTACTATACGGACCTTGTTGAAACTAGAACAAATTGCCGTGCGTTCAAGCGTTTTGGCCATACCTATTATTGGAATCAAATATAACAGCGCACAATGTTAGGACCCATTAATATTGATGTTAATTTTATCCGTGGTTTAACTGAGCTTATCCCAGTTGTAAACGACGCTTTGTGCCTTTTGGCCTTGTTTGTTTTCACTCCTGCTTGGTATGGAGGGAAGTGGAAATTTGTATTTTTCCTACTCGTCCGTTATTCTTTTCTGATTTATTTCGATGCAGAATCCAAGACAGTTAAATTAATTCTCAGGGACTTCGTCGAGCTTCATTGCCTCGATGCTTTTCTGGTAGTTGCCACTGTTGACTCTGGCTTTCAGGATTTGCAGTGGTTTGGGAATAGTGCGGTGGGATTGTCCCTAAAAAAAAGGAGGACCGATTTTGACTTCTATTGCGTTGGTGGTATGACAAAAGGCAGCTGTATTTAACAGTTAGTTTTGGAAACAGGTTTATGCTTTTTATGCTATCCATATATTTACGGGATAAAACTCAAAATCGGTTAAACGGAATGTAAAAAAGGGTTGTGAAAATTTCTAATGTTATTTGAAATGGAGGATAGAGCGAAATATTTTTTTAGAACTTTCTTATAGAATCTAATCTTCGTTTTAATATAATATTTTCTAAGTCTGGTGGCCAGTGTCAGTCAAAAAGCCAACGGCAGTTTGCGATCCTTATATCGTTTGAGGAGGTTTTACCCGTAAAAACAAAGACAATGCTTGTGCAGACTTTCATTTTCCCAATGGTCGAATATGGTGACGTGTGCTACTTTCTGAGAAAATATGACCATGTGTCGAACTACAGGTCTGAGTTAAAATGGCTGCCCATTCGCCAGAAGAGACGTTTACGAGCTTTGAGCACACTTTTCTCCCTACTCAATTCTCCCACACCTTCTTCCTATCTTATGTCTAACTTTCAATATCTGTGTTCTTCACATGCTCGGCATCTGCATTCTTTTAATAATCTCCTCTTACTCTGTCCTTCTCATTCGACTGATTTTGTTCACTCTTCCTTTCATATACAGTCCATTCTTCTTTGGAATGCGATTCCTCCCGAGATCAGGACGGCCACCAGTCGGTATGCATTCAAGCGGAAATTGCGGATTTACTTTCAAAACCACTAAGCAGAGTCATCTCACTTTCTTCTTTTCTGTTACTTTATATAAATATACGTATTTATATAAGTATATATTATTTTTAATATAAATGTGCGTGTATTTTACCTATTTTAGTATGTTATATAATAACTGGTTTTATTTTTACTATTAAACAATGCACCAGCCATGTTATCTCTTCACCACCCTTGGTTGACTGATAGAGAATGCCTAAGGCATTAAGTCCGCCTTTGTACCTTTTGTGCAAGAAGTCTAAATAAATAAATAATATATATTTCTGTAGCGGTATCTAAAAAGTTAGTAAGGTTTCTATAACGGATATGCCTTCTAATAATAGAATCCAATTTATTTTGCGGGCATTTGAGATGCCTCGAGGAATATCCCATTTTCATTAGGATTAAGTAACATTGGTGCTATTTTAAGTGGTCTTTTCATAAAAGACTAATCATCGTTTGCTTCGAAAATAACGAAATTTGTTTTTTTTTTTATAATACTATTTTCTTTGTATACGTGACTGTAAATGCTCGAACTACAGTAAATTATAAGATTTACCAAGTCTTACTGGTAAACGTCCGAAATTATTTATGATAATGACTTATTTCGTGCTTTCATCAGCAATCACACGGTAAACCATAAGATATTTGATATAGGATATTTGTTTCACGAGTTTTTGATTTTCTTGGTAAGCGTTTTTTTTCTTGCTTTATCGTCGACCACATCATTACTTACCATCAGGCAAGATAGTGGTCAAACCCGAGCATACAAAAAAATATAAAAAATATGCATGCATGTTTTTAAAACATTTCCCGTTAAAAGTATTCGAAAATGTTTTGAAATTATGTTGGTATTTTACTGTTAATGAATGAATAAGTGAAGCTAGTCAATCAGTCCTTAATTGTTCTCATCATTTCGTATCCTAATTTGCCACAGACATAACAATTTTTTAACATTTACAAGTCAAGATAGCTAGTAAAAGCCCGAAATTAACGACATCCTAGATAATTTCGGTCTTTTACCTGTAAGGCTTGGTAAATCTTAGGTTTTACCGGTAAATCCTAGGTTTTACCGTAGTTCGGACTTTTGCAGTAACGTATACAAGGCTTCTGAATATTAAAGGAAACCAAAGAAATATTTGAATATGTATCGGCCTAGTATCAGTCGTCACCTCCGAGCCTCGCAATTACTGTCTTGGTCTGTCAATTACTGACAAGCGGAAGAAATAAACATAAATTCAAAGACTGAAAACGGACTAGTTTTTTTTTTTCTTCATTTTGCATTTTCCGGCCTGTAATTATTTTCAGGGACTGCTACAAAAATACTTAGGCGATGGTACTCAATGTTCTTGATACAAGTTCTTGAGCCAGACCTGATACAGATACAATTTTTATGTACTGTAGTTAAGTTCTAAACTCAGATATCATTATTTTAGTGTTGTTAAACAAAAAACAAAATTTAACACCGTAAATTAGCTAACAAAAAGAAATATGATTTGTATAATACGGGTTACACAATTATTTGTTTTCAACAACATTTACACATTAGAAGTTACGAACAAATTTAATTAAAAGAGAATAGCAATGGCAATCAGTTTTCCTTTTTTTCTTATTTACAATTCCACAATTCCATTTTACGCATTATACATGGCCAGTTATAAAATTGAATCCTTTCTTTTAGAAACGAAACTCGGTAATTGAAAGAATAACTATCCGGAATCAAAAGTTTCAGATTTGTATGCGGACCGAGCGTGTATTTATGGTAATTTATGTCGGCGACCCGGTGTAAAACTTTCACAAGCCCGAAATCGTATTTAGAGCAGTCGGATGGAGCCATCTTTATTAGTTCGGGAGCTAGACGTTACACCATCACGTTATTTGAAGCTTTTCTAGAAAATTACGTAAGAGGCTATAGAAAGTTTTATTCTATCAAAGATATCAAGTGTCAAAAAAGTTAATTCTTCGAATCAAAATCGCGACTGCTTATGAACCGAACTAAAAAGAAGTAAACAAGAAGCAAATCATGCTGTGCAGTTATTGGAGGATACATATTCGCAAGCTGGCTGACCCAAACCAGATGTATCCTCCGACTGCACAGCATGATTTTCTTCTTGTTTACGTCTTTTTAGTTCGCTTCGTAAGCAGTCGGGTTATTTGATATATTTAATTAACTTTTTTATTTATAACTTTTTAGTTAACATGCCGTTTTTCGGATTATGTACATTTAAACATATAAGTGTCATAAATTGTTGAAATCACCTCTAAGACCCCTTTATTTTAATACCCCACAAGATGGGTTTGGAAGAAAAAAAAATTGGGCCCCCACAATATGGCCCCCAAAATCCACCATTTTTCTAATTGCCAATTTTGCCAGTAGTAGTTTCTAATGTAGCCAGTGACACTCAGAAACTTAAGACGAATCGATTGACGTAAGAATCATCAAAACGTCCAACGCGTTTGGTCTCCAGAACGCCACATAGGAGCAAACATATATATATAACTAGCTGACCCGGCAAACTTTGTTTTGCCATAAAAACAACAAACATTTATCTACCCTACCTACCTTACACTACCTACCCTACCTACCCTACCTTACACTATAGGTAGTGTAAGGTAGGGTGGGTAGGGTAGGCCCTACCTACCCTACCTTACACTTCCTACACTACCCTACCCTACACTACCCTACCCTACACTAACCTACCCTACCCGACCCTACACTTCCCTACCCTACACTACCCTACCCGACCCTACACTTCCCTACCCTACACTACCCAGCCCTACACTACCTTCCCTACCCTACCCTACGCTACACTGCCCTACCCTACACTACCCTACCCTGCCCTACCCTACCCTACCCTACCTTACACTACCCTTCCCTACACTACTCTACCCTACAATAACCTACCCTACACTACCCTACCCTACCCTAAGTTTCATTTTTCTTCATAAAAACCATCCGCTAATGCTAAATAGTCGAACAAAGCCTTTTTTTTTTATAGGTGAGTCCGTTCTTGAGTTATAAAATAACAACGAAAAGTGACATTGATTTTTATATATATAGATAACATAGACTGATAAACACATTACCCTCCTTCGTCAGTCGGGTAGAACGGCAAGGTTTAAGGGATCAGCCACATGAGTTTTAACGCATGACAATCCTATAATTTGATGGTTTTTGACAATCGTTGTCGCTGTTAAAATGTTACATGTCTAGCGCCTAAGGTCATTTACATGTAAATCGATAAGATCATACAGGCATCATAGACAAGCCAGTCATCTTGGGTACAAATATGCAAATGACCTCAGCTATAATGTAATTTACTGTAAATGTTGCAGAAACATATTACGTACCAGCATCATC
The DNA here is from genome assembly GCA_949775005.1 of Orthosia gothica. Lineage (NCBI taxonomy): Eukaryota > Metazoa > Arthropoda > Insecta > Lepidoptera > Noctuidae > Orthosia > Orthosia gothica. The sequence goes on along the minus strand of OX459037.1, from coordinate 13,752,582 downwards.
AGACAAAATTAACTATTACCCTACTCGATTTAGGTAATATCGAATTAATGAAGTACTTTTTATGAATAAAAAAATCTTGTTGTTTATTAATACACAATTCTAAGAAGAATAATGTGTATAGGATAAACCAAATAAAATAAATATACACGAGCTCCTGAACCATAAAGATACCTGAGTAGTTTACCCTCACGAATTTTATCTACAAACTTTGTTGAGAGATCAACAGTACATTAAGCATTCATACTCGTATTTTTTTGTACAACTAGTTTTTTAGGGTTCCGTACCCAAAGGGTAAAAACGGGACCCTATTACTGAGACTCCGCGGTCCGTCTGTCTGTCTGTCTGTCTGTCACCAGGCTGTATCTCATAAACCGTGATAGCTAGACAGTTGAAATTTTCACAGGTGATGTATATCTGTTGCCGCTACAACAACAAATACCCATTCCCATACAACAAACGTGATTTTTTTGCCATTTTTTACGAAAATGGTACGGAACCCTTCGTGCGCGAGTCTGACTCGCACTTGGCCGGTTTTTTTTTTGTTATTTTGACGTGCGTTTCTCGATGTAGTTTCGTATTACTCGTACTTACTTTCTTTTGTGAATTCAATGTAAATTAAGACTTACTTATATTTGATTGTGAAAATCTTAGGGCCGATTTCACCAATGAAACTAATCGCGATCAGTTCAACTAAACCTATTATATGCAAATACAGTGGTCTCATTGGTAGTTTCTCAGCAATCTCAACCAATCAGAACGCGCTATTTGCATAAACTGAGTTTATTTGACCTTATCGCGATTCATTCCATTGGTGAAATCGGGTCTTAGATATTATGATACAAGTGTTTGTTTTAGTCATTTTCTTTCTTTCTTCAATAGCGGAACGGAATAAGACGAAATTTTGCACAAAGGTAGACCTTCACCTGGATTAGGACATAGGATACATTATATTCCTGATAGTTCGTCCCCGTGGGATGATTTATTTATTTATTGAACAAGGCACACCAACTACTCATTTACAAATTAATATCAGATAATAAAATTCTGAAAAGATCCTGTGTAAGCAAGTCACTTACAGACATGCACAACATTGTCATTTAAAAGTCGCATAAAATAAAATAAAAATTTAAACAAACATAATGTGAAATCAAAGGGAATAAAATTAAAATTAAATTAAATTACATAAAGTAAAATAAAATAATATCATAATAAAATCAAAACGAAATGAAATAAAATAAAATTTAAATATACATGTCGATGACAACACTAGTATTCAATAAAATTGACTAATTTTAAACAAAATAATATTATCAACAGAAATTACAATAAAATGTCAAGTTACATCATTACAACATAATTATAGCAACATTACCGTCATAATTATATTTTTTACAGAACGATTTAAAATATAATATACAATATTGCTAATTACTTACATTATTGAAATCATTAATAAGAAACATATACATTAATTAAAATTACATTATCGAATTATAGTAGATTATTAAAAACAAATAAAAAATTGGAATAAAAAATATACATTAGCAGCAGGAGCAAGCACATGTGAAAGTCAGATTTCAGACTTTCACATGTGCTAAACCGCTTTCAAAAGCTCTTTAGCTTTTTACGCTGTACAAGTCCAAAGTTTTTTGTAATGAAGGGTGATTTATTTATCAGTGATGCTTTGTCGAGCAACACTTGTTTGTTGACGCAGTTCACGGCAACGGTGCGAGGTAACTTTGTAAAAAAGCTCTTAGTAGTCATAATTTCATGGAATAACTTATACGAGAGTTTAACGCATACATATAATTTTCAATTTTTTTTTTTTTTTTTTAATTATCCAAAATTATAATTAGTTTAGATCAGTTTGTAGTAGAGTTTCTGAAAGAGTGGGGCTAAAATGAATATGAAAAAAACCAAGATGATGTTGAATGCCCATTTTGCACCCACTCCAATCAAAGTCGGAGACTCTACACTCGAATTTTAGGACGATTATGTCTACCTGGGACAAACGGTCCAGTTAGATTCCCGTCCTGGGATCTGGAGGCGAAAGTACTCGCATCACTTTATCGGTGGCGCGAGGAAGCGCGGGCGCGGGGCGAATGGCCGATGCAGCAACATATGGAGTTGCGTGGGTCTCAGCGTCACAAGGTCGTTGTGGCGAAATAACAGGACAGGCTTTCACGCCCTATAGCCGGCCTCACCACCATCGAGGCGGTCCGGCTGGTGCTCGAGCGCTGGCTCGGGAGGAGGCACGCGGCTCCCTGTCGTTTTAGTTGACGCAGATGCTTCGACTGCCGGGAGGAGACGGCGTGGCATACGCTGGCAGAGTGTGCCGCTTGGGAGGAGCCACGCCGTGCCCCATCTCAGAAGTAGGCAGTGACCTATCGCTGCCGGCCATAGTCGAGTCTATGGTTGGCAGCGAAGATTCCTGGGACGCGGTGGTATCCTTCTGTGAAACAGTCGTCTCGCAGAAGTAGGTTGCGGAGAAGGAGAGGGAGATTACATCCGCAAACCCGATCCGCAGCAGACGTGCCGAGCGTCGGCAGAGGGTGGACGACGACCTCTTCCAGCCCCCCTAAATTGGTCTATGGGCGACGGACTCGGAGACGTCCGTCACCCTCCACACATCAGAACCCGTAGTGGCGGCGCGTAGTGTTCCACACGTGCACCTCTTAAACTTCGCGGAGGGAATCTAACACCTCACTCCCTCTCCAACCCGAGGTCGAGGGCCGCAGAGTTGGGCCGGCACTAGCCGGGGGTTGTGGCATTATCGTTGTTCCCGCGACCCACAGCGTAGGTGTGAGATGGAACACCGGGGTGGTGGTTTAAACTTCGAGAAGCAGGGCAACCGTCGAATTCGGCTCGGCTGGGCAGCGTTCGGGAAAATGCGTGGTATCTTCTCGTCCAACTTACCACAGTGACTCAAGACAAAAGTCTATGACCAGTGCATGTAGCCAGCGATTAATTACGGGACAGAAATGTGGTCGATCACAATGTGGTTAATCGGAAGGCTTAAAGTCGACCAAAGGGCAAGGGAGAGGGCTAAGCTCGGCGTTTCCTTGAGCAGAGGACCAAGGTTACCGACATAGTCAGAAAAATTGCCAAACTTAAGTGGCAGTGGGCAGGGTACATTGCTCGCAGAACGGATGGCCGATGGGGCAGAAAAGTTCTGGAGTGGCACCGCGTACCGGAAGACGCAGCGTTGGAAGACCTCTCGAATGTGGAGTGACGACTTGATTAAGGCCGGTGGACTAAACGAACAGGACGATCAGAGTGACGACGCTAGTAGGAGGCCTCTGTCCAGCAGTGGACCTATAATTGGTACATCCACATTTTTAGGTATCTTATAAAAGGCGAGTCTATTGTCATCAACAGGCACATACCCGAACTTTGGACTGATACTAAGATATCCGCAATGGAAAAATCCAATAGCACTTTGATAGGCCTGAGAATCGAGCATGAGGTCCTGCCTCAAGCTCAGGCTTAGTGCTAGCGACCCTTCTGGACTACAATGACAGCCCCATTTCGTATCTAGCAATTACTGACCATATCTACGTAAGTGAATTCGACAACACGAAAGATCTGATCCCATCAATCGACAAATCACGTGCGAGATAAAAGAGATGTTGTAGAATTCCGTCTATGTGATTGGTCCATTGATGGCGTTAAACATTTCGCCTTGCCGAATTCACTTACGCATTTAGGATGCTGGTTGCTTGTAAGTCGCGGCCGTCTCTGTGTCACTGGGTGACCACTGCTCTTGCACTGGGCCAATGAGGCCGCTATAAAATATTTAGATACGGTTTACCCCTATTTTGGCACACAATATTACAGCTATCTCAAAAACGAATTACGCTAAAGCTCACCTCCTCAAAGGCAAACAAAAAAATACAATACACAAAACAGAACAAGGAAACGCAATCGCACTGCAATCGGTTAAAGTCAGCAATAATGGAGCTTTATTGATGTCAATACGTTTTCTACAATGGAAATCGTAGCCGCCAGCCACCATTGTGTCAATAGTATCCAGTGTCCAAATACAAACGAATTAAATCAACTCGCAACAAAGGGAAACCTTTTCCCATTAGGAAAAAGCAAACTGTAGTAATTGAGTTTGAATTGCTTTAAAGATTTATTCGCACTATGTTTGTGCGCCGGCCTATATTGAAAAATTAAACGGTCCCCAAATTTTAATTGAATTCTAATTGAAAAAGGGCGACCTTCCGGTGAAGAGTGAATTTACGAATATAACACGAAGAATAATGGGAAACTGTTTGGGAGGTTACCGTTTACCGATAATCGATAACCTGTCTTTAATGTTGGCAAATTTCCAATATGGACGTTGTTACTAGGGATGTTTTTGAGGTTTTTTTTTGCGATCATAGTTTTAGGTTTTTTGATCTTAGTGATTTCAGTTTGTGTTTTGAAAGTAAAAATACTCCTACTTCTGGTATATTGTTGAAGAAAACTTTCAATTCTACCATAATTTATTAGGTATTTATCCCCAATTCGTAACGCAGAGGTACGCTATCACTAAGATACAACAATCATTATTAAAATTACAACCGTTTTCGTTGGTTATTGTAAAATTATTTTCTTCTTATAACATTATTGAAAACTAACATCATTATTATTTAAACAACCTCAAATTGGCATTTAATTTAAGGTAGATGATATTTTTAGAGACCTTAATAATAAGAAAACAAGACAAAACTATGTAGACGAAACCGCGAGTGTTTTATCTTATATTTGAATTCAGAACTCGAAATTAATTATTATCAAATGTTCGAACAATAATCTCTTTTATTTTCTATTATTAATTCATTTATTCCAGTCATAACTAGTCCTACAGTACTAGTATTACACTCATAAAACATTGAGTTTAAAACAGATCACCTGCCTAGCCTTTTTCCCAATTATTGTTGGGTCAGCTTCCAGTCTTACCGGATTCAGCTGAGTACCAGTGTTTAACATGGAGCAATTGCCTATCTGACCTCCACAACCCAGTAACTAGGCAACACAATACCCCTTGGCAAGACTGATGTCAGATCTCAGGCTTCTGACAACCCGTAACGACTGTCAAAGATCTTCAAATGACAGCCGGGACCAACGGCTTAACGTGCTTTCCGAGGCACGGAGAAAACTCGGTATGTTAACTAAAAAGACGTAAACAAGAAGAAAATCATACCGTGCAGTCGGAGGATACATCTGGTTTTGGTCAGCCAGCTAGCTTATAATATGTATCCTCCGACTGCACAGCATGCTTTTCTTCTTGTTTACGTCTTTTTAGTTCGCTGTTTAAGCAGTCAGGTTTTTTAATTTTATTAAATACTTCTTTTTAAATTTTTGTTGTATATATTTTCGAGCTTCACCGTCGACCACATATAATAGCCGAGCCTACATATAATTTAAAATAAAATAAGAATTTGGACTTGAGTATTTGTAAAACTCTACCTTAACCCGAAAACATGTAACCATTGGCTCAAATCAGTTATCAGCCCTGAGTATAGTTCAAGCAACATATTTCTTTCTCTGTTGACTAAGTTCCCTTGTTATACAAGAAATAATTAAATACGAAATAGTACACTTGACTGGCAGAAATTGGGAGGCAACCCTTTCTCGTAACTGCAAATGAATGAAGTGAAATTAAATTAAGTTGTTCGCAGAGTACCATGTTAGAATTATCAAATCAAATGTTATTTTCATACTGTGTGTTTTAAAGAGAAAACGGATCTGTTCATCTGTTACAAATACATTCATACTATGTTTTAGTAGCTGATATTTAATTCAAGAACACGTGGTTTTAGCAAAGAGAGTTCTCCTGATACTTTATTATGTAAATACCTTAACTCTATATGATCAATCGCTGCAGCTAGCATCTGCGCCCACGTGGATTTAGTACTCCCTCAAATAATATAATAATTTATAGCGTATGTGTTATTCTGATGTACAAGCTGTATTTCTGTAAACATTTATTAAAATCCTTTCAATTGTTTTCGCATGTATGAGTAACTAACATCCATTCTCACAAACTATAACATTCAAATCATTAGGAGGTTTCCTAAGAACGCAAAACAGCCCATATTTTTTTCTAGCTCGCCTACCTTTTTCTGATCAAAACCTAATCTCGGACCTTGTACCAATCTCACTTCTTTTCTAGAGAAGAATCCAATTACCGTCGCACTATCTTCTACTTTGAACAAACGAGACGGCCAATTACAAAAAATAGACCGAATATTACTAGGTACAAGGTATCGACAAGAGTCAAGATTTATGCAAAAACTAGATTCTGCCAGTGGCTTCTCTCGCGTTAAAAGTGTTTGCAATGGAACACTATCCCGGGAGGAAAAGTAACCTATGTGCTATTCCAGACTGTAATCTATCTCTGTGCTAAATTTCATCCAGATCCGTACTGCCGTTCTTGCGTAATTGAGTAACAAACATACATTCATACAAACTTTCGCATTTATAATATTAGTTAGATAAAATCAGCTGTTCGGTACATTTTTGTCTGCATGACTCATCAAAATATTACGAGGCAATAGAAATTTAGAAGCCTTTATTTGGTTTTACCTGTCCCGGTATCTGTAATTAAATCTTGCAAGTTATATTTGACTTACTTTACCATAAATTTAAAGCTAAGTTTAAACACTTAGCTACCTACTATCGTACGTACGTAAAGGTACAATCTAATAAATAAACAAATTATTATAAAAGCACAAAACCCGACTGTTAAAGATAATTAACTGAAAAGAGAAAAAGAGGTACTAGATAATTATAATTTACACATGAATAAGGCAGCGGTTACAAACGAAGTTTTGGTAGGTTTTACTATATTTTTTGTAACCACCATATTTAAAACATATATAATCTATAAGGGATTCAGTGATAGTGTGACGGGGGACAGTACGGTATGGAAGAAGAAAACATGTTGTGCCGACCCCAAGTAACATGGGACAAGGGCAGGAAGATGATGAAGCTATGTCACTCCCATAATTAAGACAAATCTAACGACACCTCATATGTCTTAATCCGTAAAACCGTTTAGTCTGTAGAGCGTGCCATAGAAATGGACATACATACATAGATGCGCTTGAAAAACATTATCCTCCCGCAGACGGGTAATAAGGGCACTTTTATGTAGAAGAAAAGTCTGTTGCCATGGGATACATACAATTTTCCCTTTACGCCCATCTAACCTAACAATCAGTGTAAAAGCTTGTATCTCTCTTTAAATATAAATCACGTCTGTCTGGTTTGCCAATTACTTTAGAACTTGCATGTCTATATCATCTTCACTGTCGCCTCATGCTATTTACGAAGCATCGATATTTTTCCGCTTTGAAGATTTATCGATAAAAAATTGCGTGGGTTGTAGGTACAGTGTAAAAGGTACTAAAGCGTGGTGTTAGTAGTGATGTGGGAGGCACGGGTTAGGTACCTAAGTGCTTATTTATAGCATTTTGTTGTTGTACCTATGTTCCTAGTATAGCAAATGGACATTATTTTATTCACATATAATTGAGAGTGAGCCGTTAACATCAATCGAGCACGAATCCAAACTCCGGGCTGCAACTACTGAGAAATTCCAGATAGAAATAACATTTCCCGACCCGAAAGTCAAAACCTGGATCTCATGCGTAGCAGTAATGCTTGCGGCTACTAGCCTTACGAAGCAGTTGATGATTTTATCACTTTTAAATAAAATAAACGTCTACCTTAATCAGCATGAACCAATATTCTTCTTGTTCTTCTTCATATCAATGATTCCCTCTTCATATCTCTTTATTATCCCTCTTCATCTCTTGATATCTCAAGAGGGAATCATCGATATAAAGAAGAAAAAGAAGAAGATTCTTCATGTTGATTAAGGTTGACGTTTTTTTTTTTCATCGATAGATGATCCCCTCTTCTTCAGATTCTCTTCGACCAGTACCTAGCCACGCTGATGGGCTTGGCGCTGGCCTCGTTAAGGTCTCGCATGGTGCAGGTCTTTGAAATAATAAACGATAACAGGCCTAGCGAAGCACGCAAGAAATTGTGGCTTCTTAAATACCCCCCTTCAACAGACTATGTTGAGCCTGAAGAAAAGCTCTAACACACAAAGTTACATAATTACAGTACCTCTACCTAACCACAGTAATGAGTTCGTAATAGTTGTTTACTAAAGCGACATTTACCTCTCTATTCCAATTTATTGAAACCGGTCGATACAAGCCTTTGCGTCGACATTTAACAGAAATCGCGTTGATTTACTATGTAAGCTCAGTTTCCCAGAATTTGTAGGAGATTTGCATATTATGTTACACGAATTTTGTTGGGAGTTTCGAACTTATAGGTACGGTTTTAGATAGCTGGTATTTATTGGTTGTTCGCATCCACAAGTATATTCGTGGCAATTCTATTAGTTCAAACATTTGAAACGTTCCTGCTTTATTTTGGAAAACAGACAAATAAAGAAAATAATTTCAGGAATAATTTGAATTAAAAGATACAACGTATGTTCTGCTGGTGAAGTGGATGCATTTACAGGTGCTTATTTCTTTGTAATGTATAGAAACCCTTATTAATTTAATATATAATAAATTAAAAAAATCTTTAATATAAATGGAGTTACGAATATATATTAAAGAACTAAACGGCAGCTAATTCTTCAATCACTATTACAAATTCTAAATTCTACTTTTCTGATTTGAGATAAAGGTTTTCAATTTAAAGACATATAAAAACCTTCAAAATATCAATAAAGTACCCTAAAGTAACATCATTAAAATTTCTTGAGGCACTTGAAGTACTTGCTAATTGTACACGGAATTCCTAGTATTAAAATTTAATGGCAGACGACGACGTCTCCCTCTGCCGTTGGGACTGGCAAATTCTCCATTAGGTTCAACATTTAAATGCTAATTGGGCGTATTTTCGTCACACAGCTTTCTCGTCGAATTGGATGCACTTTATAGCCATGAGCAATCGTATAATTCTTGAAAACTCCGCCAACTAGTTTCTTGAGGTGATATAACGTCACTTTTGTATTGGTGGAGCAGATATTTATTAATTTGAAGCTACCAACTAACCTAAGTCACACGAATTTGTCAATTTCGACTAACTCCATTTGAATCAAAGGCACTATTTTAGTTTACATATAGTTTAGATGCTGTTTTATCGGAAATTACTACCTACTTTACTTGCAAGTAGAAAGTTCTTCTTTCGACAATATGTAAGATATCCTTTGCCTGACCGGTTAATTGGACTTTCAAACCCACACTATACAACTTAGTTAAACATTGCAGAAAGAAACAAACACAAGAAAATTAATAAGAAGGCTTTCGAATTACGCCTACTACGTGCACAATTAGGTACAAAAGTATCATTATCTTGGTTTATATAACCTTTATGTTATTGTTTTTCAAACAAAAATAACAATAAACATCCTGCCCTTTGATGAGGGCTGAAAATAGACCTTCTCATCACGATTCGTGCCTTTGATGAGGCAATTAAGGTGTTCTAATAAGTGAGTGGGAGGGCAATAATAATAAACATCTTTAGGATCAAATAATTTGGTGAAAATTTATGTTCAAAAGCAGTAAATTAATGTATTTCTATTTTACGGTAGAATCTTAAAGGATTTTGAGGAATATGTATGTAAGGAGCAGTGGTGGCCCAGTGGTATCGGCCGCGACTTACAAGTTGTAGGTCGTAAGTTTGAGCCCAGGTAGGCGCGCTTTACTTTGTGTAAATTATTTCTTTACCACTGCTCTCAAAACGGTGAAGGAAAACATCGTGAGGAAACCGGCATGTCCTAGAACCAAAAATTCAAAGACATGTGACATCCACCAACCCGCACTGGGCCCGCGTGGTGGATTACGGCCCATTCCCTCTCACATAGAAGTGGCCGGTGTCCCAGAAGTGGGAACATTAATAGGCTGATGATGTGATGATGTGATGTATGTAAGAATCGTAGCAGCCGGCGTTCTGTAATTCCGACCTACCCCCATGGAAGAAAGGCGTGAGTTTTAAGGATGTGTGTGTATGATAACAATATTCTTAAATAATTCGAGTAGCTATATTCAAAACCTCATACTTGGCAATCTAACTTAATTATTTACCCTTGCGCCATCCCACTTCTTCTTAGCACGGTGGGCTGTGCTGAGGCGCCTGCCGATACAGAAATCCTCAAGCAGCGCAAATATAACAACCTTATTAGAAGTTATATGTTTGAGCCGTTTGGGGTTGAAACATTAGGTCTTATGGGTCCGAGTGGGCGTCTAGTTTTACGAGACATCAGCACAAAGCTCATCGACTATTGTTAAATACAGGCCTGCGGATAACAACCAAGGGACGAAGACTGGGGCCCATAGCAGTCATGCGACCCCTGGATACTCAGGACTGCACCCACGAAACCACGGTACGTTGCAGTGGAAAGCTAGGGGTTTGTTGTTTATGGCTGAGCTTTACCTGAGTTATTCCTGGCGGTCCTCTTGTACTTGCTCGATCCGTCCCGTGCCTGGGCGAGGGTTTCAGGAATCAGATATGTATATAATAAAGGACAAGGTTGGGATGAGGGGCAACGAACGCGTTCTGAGCCGGGGCCAACTCCCGAGTAGACACATACACGTTCCCGGCAAAAGCAGCTTATCTCGCGAAATATGCACTAATACGACTGCACGGGCGATGCACTACACCAATCGCGAATGTCTATTAGCGATTTTATCTCGGATGGGAGAACTATTTATGAATTTACAATTTATTCAACAAAACGCTTCAAAACGGTCGCGTGCGTTCCTCAGGTTTTCAAGTTCAAGTCTCAAACGTCAAGTACCCTCACTCGCTGTAATAATCGGATGACAGCCAACAGACCACAGATTAAGAAAGTATGAACGAACGATGCGTTCGTAACATACCCCCGTCTCGGACATAAGGAGTTATGTCCGCTAATAAATGGGCAAGCGTGCTAAACTAGCCATTGCTCGCTTCAAAACCGAATCTCCGACCATGATCTCCGCAACTCTGGGAACTCCGTCAGACCCATAAATTAAATCTACAATGCGTCCATGACGCCAATACAAAGGCAACAAGTTAGATTTTTTAACAATTACAAGGTCTCCGACTTTAGGAGGGTCAGTTTTGTCAGTCCACTCAACGCGCTGCTGCAGGATATGCAGATATTCCAAAGACCAACGATGCCAGAAACTTTGCGACATCTGTTGGAGCAATTCAAAACGCGTCTATTGCGAAGTTTTAATTTCCCTGAAGGGGGATTCCAGCAGGGCGTTGAGGGGTGATCAATCAAAAAATGACCAGGGGCCATGACTTCCAGGTCATTTGGGTCTGAGGAGGTCGGACAGAGGGGTCGTGAATTGAGGACGGCCTCAATTTTACAAAATATCGTAACAATTTACTCAAATGGGAAAATAGTTTCACCAATAACACGGCGGAGATGCGTTTTTGCTACTTTTACAACGGCTTCAAAATGGCCACCCCAGTGTGGGCAAACTGGGGGATCAAATTGCCAAATAATTCCCCTTTGGGACATTGCAAATCTTAGAATCTGTTTAACCTTATTTAAATAATTGCAAATTTTATTTAAATATCTACAGCACCCTTATAATTAATACCGTTATCAGAACGGAACAAAGATGGTAGTCCTCGGCGGGACACAAATCTACCTAGCGCTGCAACAAACGCATCTGTGCTGAGGGCAGTTACAAGGTTCCAAGTGAACCGCCTTGGAGGTCAGACAGACGAACACACACAAATAAGCTCTGACAGACTTAGCATTACGAAGTGGTAGTCTTCAACAAGAAGGGACCAGCAAAGTCATTTCCAGCAGAAGCAAATGGCCTACTCTCAGCCACTCGCTCGCATCGCAAATCACCCATTATTGGGTTGAGTGGGAGTAGCCCTCAAACAATAGCACTGCATTCATTTAAAAATGGTGCCACGAATGGTGCATCTGGCCGACAATATCCAAAATTCACGCTTCAAAACGGCTACGAGAGCGTTGCAACCGGCGTGTGCATTATTAATGTGTCGATCGGACAACAACAACTTCACCAACGCTCCCCCCATAAGGAGCGACAAAGGAGTTGTTTATTTATTTGTTGTCATCACCAACGCTCCCCCCATAAGGAGCGTCAAGGAATAGCGAGCACCATAATGAAAATTCGAATTCCTATGTCGTCCTCCGCCTCGGAGCAAACCAGATTGGTCTAAGAATGGATTAAGACGAGCGATTGAGCCTCTCAATGCTGAGCATCTCTTCAGGGCCTTAATAGTCTGGTCAAAGTGCTCAGCTTGTAGTGTACGAACGAACAAAATCTGTAACTCTTGTCGTGCATGAGGCGAAAAAACTGAGGATAACTATTCATTATTCGGCCTCCGTCCGTTACGTATGAAACCCCGGATCTATGCGGTGACTCCTAACCTAACAGTTTCAACAAAGAACTTTATGTGTCCGAAAGACAATTCAAATTGTATGCAGGTTGGACCTATTCTGGGGCCAGGATGACTTGCGATGCGTCAACCAGTCCGGTCCCCAACAAAGAGAATGGTTGACAAGGACAGGAGCCTCGTAACCGCGCGACGCGCTGTCTGCGGGGTTCAGTTCTCCTGGGACATGTATCCAGATCAGTCCAGTCTCAGAGTTCCGAATCGGTGAGACTTCACTCGCCACAAAAACCTCCAAAGCATGAGCTGAGATGCGAAGCCAACAAAGAATTGTCTCACTATCAGTCCTTGGCCAAAACCAAAAACCGTCGGTACAACCACTAAATCATTCATCTGCAGAATCCGCTTGGTCCCGGACAAAATCAAATCAAAACATCCACACCCATATACGGGTCCGAGTACCAACCACTTCGGGTCGGCAGAAGTTAGGTCTGACGTTAATTTCACCACTGCAGGGCTAATGGCTACCTGCGGGTGTCTGCCCATAATCTCATTTAAAACAACGGCCTTGGCCAAGATTCTTGGCCCACAATAAACAGGCGAAAACAAATTTCAATTTTTCCCCGTTGACCAACCGCTTCAATACCACCCATATGGTAGAAGGGTGGAATCTACGTGGGAGACCCAATCCTTCCACTAAACAAAAGGATATAAGACAGCCTTGACAACCCGAATACAAAAGAGCACTAACTAACAAAGATTTACCCTTCGGGACCCAGATCATTACAGAGACAGTTGGCAGAAGGACTGTCTCTGGCTGGGCGGCTGTAGTGGAGGAGAGGGAGGCCACTACTTTATTGTTGGTAATCCCCCTGGGGTTGGTAATCGTCCTGAAAAGCGGACGCTTCCTCCAATTGAGGAGGGGGTGAAGGGGTGCCCCCGCCTTTGCGAGGTGTATCCCGTCGAGGATCCACCTGAAGTTGGTGGGGATGAGCTCCCCCGCCTATGGGGGAGCGTCCGGTATCATCAGGGCCACCAACACCATTTTGGTCCGGACACAACACGCGGTGGTGCCTACCTTGACAGTGCGGACAAAGATCCGACCTCTGGCCATCCCACTGCAAATGCTGTCCCAGACAAGTGTAGCACCACTTGCGGCTGTTGGCGATGCCACGTCGGTCCTTTGTGTTACGTTCTAGAAACTTCGGACAGGACCTGACCATATGGCCATCCGTGTTGCAATATAAGCAACGCATACTGTGAGCCTGGGTCGCTACATATTGATGTGGAGGGCGTCGTGACTCACCCATCTCACGATGGGAGGGGCGCGCACCAACACGACGCTGGTCCGGAGAGGGCCGCTCTGGGGCCCGCGAGGGACCTGCAACGCCAGAATTGTCCAAAAGGCGACATTCCTCATCCAAAAACTTCAACAAATCATCGAAAGGGGGCAGGTATGTGGCATCGTCCCCACCATACCTCTGCTCAAACCGAACCTTCAAATCGGAAGGCAATTTAGACAAGATGATGTGAAGCAAAACAAAAGACCATTGCTCGATTGGTAAACTCAATCGCTTCAAAGCATTCAAGGTCACTGTCAGTGGGTTGACCAAATCCACACGTAGGGTGGCACCCCGATGGATGCAAGGCAACGCCAAAACCTGAGAGACGTGGGCGTCTGCCAAAAGCCTCACATTCGCATAGCGCTTAATCAAAAGTGCCCGGGCAGTAGGGTAACTATGATCCGAAACCGCTAAATGACTTACTAAACCTAGGGCCTCTCCTCTTAACGTGGAGAACAAGTAGGCCTGCTTTTGACTAGGCGACAAGTCTGCCCTAGCATCTACCAAACTGTTGAACAGGTCGAAGTAGGCAGTCCAACAACCCAAATCTCCACTTAAGTGTGGCAAATCTAAGGTAGGCAACCGTCCTAACAAGGCAGGATGGGTGGGAGACCGTGACTCAACCTTTAAAGCCTCATGTGCAGAACCCCTCAACTTGCCGGTTGCCTCTACAATGTCATCCGAGAAACTGTAGAATTGTGTGACGTCTGCCTCAACCGCAGCGGCTAACTCAGTGTCTTCGGTGGACAAAAGCGCAAAAAAATCCGCAAAATGCTTGTCCACCTTGGCTTGACGAACTAGGAGTTCACTAGCTCGTGTCAATAAAGCCTCTGATCGATCGGATCTACTTATCAAAGCAGCCGCCGAAGTCACCCATCTCAATTCCGCTCTAATTTTACAAGCAACTGTATTGGCATTCATGATTTCAAAATGCAAGCAACGGTTATAAAGTATTAATTAATACACAAAATGTTTAACAAATTAAATTAATACTATATGTGTGTAACAAAAACAACAGTTTGACAGTAATTCTCTTACCAAATTAAATATCAAATCATAAAGTCTGTAAGAGAAACAACAAGTTTAATAATTTTACAAATAGTACTGAACCCTGTTAATTTATTTAATTATTTTTCCATACAAATTTATTATGGAACCCTAAATATCAAGTTATAAAATTATCAAAACAAATGTGGGTATCTGTACAAAATAAATTATTAAAACACAAGTGGGTATCTAAGCATAATATAATTATCAATACACAAGTGGGTATGTTGATTTTACAATAGAAATTCAATATTCAATTTACTTTACTAGTTAGAAACAATGACTTTAACTTGAATCATTTTTGAATATTACTGACAATACCAAACAAACAATAACTAATTTCCTTATACAATTAGTAACAATATACTTTACAACAATTTTTCAGGCACTGAGTTTTGGTTACAATAAAAAACTATCTTACAAAACCAAGATAGAAGGGCAACAACAATTATAATTCCATTATTTACAATAATGGGTGACTATTTAGTCTATACCAAACCTATATTGTATACAACAAACAATCAAATTCAATAACAAAACTGTGGGCCTTCTATCCCGGAGTGACAAATAATAAGTTGCAAGTTATGTACTTATTTCAACTGTTTGGTATATAACTGTGGGGGTCGATTTAAACCCAACAAGACACAGCTACCTCTGAGTGACTCAAAATGTACCACTTTCCAACCCAAGTAGGCTCAACAATAAAAAACAAACCGACAAACAATACAGCGTTCAGTTGAACGAGTGTCCTAGCATATACTATGTTCGTGGACCAAAAAACCACGCTCT